>JAJIBD010002931.1:0-141455 GCA_021461705.1 Cryptotis parvus
GAATGCTAATGCACTGTTTTCTTGGAGTGTATAAGTATCCAACAATTATGGAAAGCAGTATGGAAATTTCTTGAATGTTAAGAACAGGTCTACCAATAGATCTATCAATCCACTTGCATGTTGAAGAGCATCAATTCTGAGGACAGGTTCGCACCTTGTTCACTGCAGTGCTTCTTAGAATAGTTGAGATATATGACTATTTAAAATGTCAAAGGACAGCTTAGCTGTAAGAAATCTAGTCTTTTAAAACATAGTAGATGAGAATAATGCTAAGTAAAATAATTTAGTAGAGAGACAAATGCTTACCAGTGAGCTTACTTTAACATGTGGTATAAAAGGTGCTAAGCAAAATTGACGCTCAAATTAAAAAAACTCTTGGATTCTGCATGAAAACTGGACTTACTTATAAATTTGGGAGAATTTGGGATCATGCGGGAGAGTTTCCTGTGAACTGCAATTAGAAGAATAATAGCACTCTTGTTTCGGGGTATGATTTAGAAATATTTAGAGTGTCATTAAATTGTGCAACTAAAACTAAAGTCTATGGACCAAAATTATTTCGAAAGGTGTAAAAATACCAATGCACTAAAAATATACGTTGAAGATTCTTTAGTAGTAAAGCATTATAAAAACTGACAAATGACTGTATTGAATTGATTACCTAGTTTTTTGACTTCTACTTTAGATAGTTGTATAAATAGTATAGCTTCGCTCACCAAGTAATTAGTCAAGGGACTCTATTATGTGGATGGTATCGTAAAAAATATCAGAGTAAGGATACTTGTTTAAGGATACTTATTTAAAGACTATTAACTTCAGAAGACACATTAAATAGTTCACTTTCTTGACTTAATTTCCATACACATACAAAGCAAAGACTAATGCTTAGATCTTTTCTTTGTAAATTGAATAGTCTTAGGAAATGAGAAAGGCAATAATGACCTTCAATTTTCGTTCTTTCAGCTGTCAGTAACAATGTTCTCAGAGTGCTTTCAAACAAGTCAGATTATATAAGGATGAATATCTTGTTATGAAATAATCTCTGGTTCATGATGAAGAAATTTTCTTCCTGTAGTATAAAATATACCATAGAAATTTTGCACATATATGTGGTAACAGATATTTTTTGTGCCTGTTAACTTGTCTATTATATTTTTAGTCTTAATGATTTTTCAGAGCTGAGAGATAAATATGTAAACTAACATTGCTCTTACAGTAATTTTTTAAGTGACGTTGAAATGAGTACCTAGAGAAACCACTAAAAAGATCATGTAAGCAGCTCAACAAAGAATGATGAAAGAAAATATTTGTAAAAGTAAAATTATAAATTGCTTTTGAGGATTATAAAATAAATCCCAAAAAGGTATTTTTTCTCTGTTTTTATACTGGTTCATTTTTTATTTTTAATTGATAAGACTGGCTGTGATTTAAAAAAATTCTGGGATTAAATAACCAGATATTTAGCTAATCATATGTTTCCTTCTCTAAGGAAACAAAAGTTTCAGATACCATTGAAACTTACTTTAGGAATTCTTAAACAAGTTCCTCAAAGAGCATTCTGATTCATGGTGAATTTTTTTGTATCCAAAGCCTAAATATAATTCTGAATTCTGGGGTATTTGTTGATCACTTGATCACTTGATCATTGACATTCCATTATTCATTGATTTGCTCGAGCTGGCACAGTAACATTTCCATTTGACCTATCACGTGTCAGTATAGAGCAATGGCATCTGCTCGCTCCAGGAATACAAAGAGCCTCAAATTGTTCATTCAGGGTCTTGGTGAAGTTGGGTCTGACCATCTTCTAGGTGGGCACCCACGTGATCACTATTTGTTGATAACTCCATTTTATTACTTTAATGATATTTTGTTTGCAAATTTACCTCAAACCGTCTAAATTATTCAAATTTTACTCAGAAAATATTCAATATATACTAAATTTTTATTAAATTAAAATACTCAAAATTGTTTAATCTGGCATCCCAACCAGGGACTAGATGTTGGGGAGCAGCGAGGGTTCCCAACAATATCAGCACAGAAGTTCTTTTCTACCTTTGAGGCCACGTGAAATGGATGAAGACTCATGAGTCAAGAGCAGTTCAAAGAGGCTTATAATAGTCCAAAGGCTCTACCACTGCAATCTAATAAAATGAAAAGAAATTTATATTTCTGAGCACAATTACAGACTTCATTCCCATGACCTTAAGGAATGGTTTGAGACTTTTCATGTTCCTGGAGTGAGCAGATGCTCTTGGGCTATACTAGCATGTGACAGGATGTAGGAGATGTTACTCTTGCCTGCTCAAGCAAATTGATGAACAAATGGGAAGACAAGTGATACACAAAAAAGCAACAACAAACCAATTATAGATTTTATCTACAATGTTGTACTAGTGATAAAATATATATTTGTGTAATAATTGTATAGAAAATGTATCAATGAGACTGTATTACTGTTGATAGAAAGGAACTTTAATTAGCAATTTATTTCAAAACATGTGATTGATTCTATCTTCATTATGAATATCAAAACATAAGAGAAGACTGCAATACAAGTATATTTTATATAAAATACTCATTTTAATAACTTGTTGAGCTGGATAAGAGGTTTGATTAAATATTTTAATACTTAAGAATTAAAATTTTAGGCTGAAGATGGAGGAATATTTTCAGTTATATCCTAGCTTTCTAGTAAATTTAGTTGAAAAGTATAAATAACAGTAACGATACCAGACATCATTACATCTTCATAGAAAGTTAGTGTGCCAGCATGAAGCTTACCCTCATAATAAGTAAGATTTTTGTTACTTGAAATCACAGTAGCCATGAAGATTCTGAACAATTTCAAAGGAGGTATAGTCCTGCAGATCTAGAGGTACTATAATTATTCTTTTATTGGAAATTATGGTAGTTAGAGAATGTAATTATTATGATTGAACTTTAGTAAAGAGCCCTTAACTTTTTTAAGGCAGAGACAAATTACTAGCTCACAATGTTCTTTCCTGTTTTACTTTATTTTAATTTTTTCACTTTGCTTTGTTTGGGGCGACTATACTTAGCTGCTCTCAGGTTCTGCTTCCTGCTCCGTGGTTGGGGCCCTCTTGCAGCAGAGACCATGCTGGGTATTGCACGTAGGTCTCCTTTATGCAAAACATGTGCAGTATGTGCTGGGTCCATTGAACTCTCAGACCCCACTTCCCTTTTAATGAAAACATCTGGACTTGTTTTGATCTTTCTGTTCTTTATCTTGACCATTTATATGACTGATTTAATGCAGTGTTTATGAATTAGACATTTACCATTGCAAACTGTGCTTCATAAAACCTCTCATGTAATCCTTCTTAATAGCCTCTTTCTCACCTTTTCTCTTTTATCCCTACCAACAAAGGTGAAATCCTGAGTGACTTTCTAGTCATATGCCAAATACAGCAGATTTCTTACTTTGCCAAATGAAATATGGTTCTCTTTTATCCATTTCATTCCAATTGCATATAGTGTTTGGAATGCCTTATATAACAAAGAAGAAAAAAGCTACCTTTTTTTTATGTCACCAGGGTAGGGACATAAGCAAAAGTTCGAAACTGAACACTATCCTATACCATGCACAAGAGTCAATTCAAAATGACTTATTAACACTAGAATGTAAGGTCCCAAGTCACAATTTCTGAAAACAATATAGGAGATAAGCACTTTTACTGGTTTATTGGCAGTCATTTGTTATATGTGACGCTAAAAGCAGGCCAGGCAAGTAGCTCAGTGGAAAGCATTTGCCTTGTATATGTGAAGCCCCAATCAATCTCAACACTGCAATAAATAAATAAACAAATGATGTACTAAAAGCAAAATTAAAGTATGGCATTAAAAGCAAACAAAGCCAAAATAAACTTCTTATACTACATCAAACTATAAAGTTTCTTTATAGCAAAGGAAACCATAGATGAAATGTGAAGGCAGCTTACAGAGCATGAAAATCTAATTGTAAACCATGTATCTGATACGTGATTAATATGAACGATATTTAAATCGCCCATATAACTCAACAACAAAAATATCCAATTTAAAAGCCAGCAGAGGTACTAAATATTTATTTTCAAAGGACACACACAAATGACCAAGAGGAAAATGAAAAGTTCCTCATAATAAAGAAAATATAAGTTCAAACCACAATGAGATCTAGCCTTATATTTTTAAAATGACTACTTTTTAAAAAGACAATTGATTGAAAGTGCTGACAGGGATGTGGAGGGAAAATATGCATGTGAACTCTTAGTAGAATCATAAATTGGCATATGCTAAAACAAAAATGAACTGAATAAACCAAATAATATACTTTGATAGTATGAGATCAAATCAAAGGTTTCAGATGGAAATGGCTGGCAAGGATGAGTAAATTTAGCAAAAGGGACTAATTATAGTGGAGAATAAAAATTTGGTTCCTAGGATATGAACTTAGTGCAATATATACTATACTAATTTATAATGACACATATTTGAAATTTATTTAATGTAATAATGCAAAATTATTTCAAGTAAAATATGTATCAAAATAGAAATACCATATGATTGAGAAGTCACATTCCTAAGTATATGTGTAAATAAAATAATGATTTATTAAAAAACTATCCCTATGTTCCTTACATATTTATATACAATACCCAAGAAAAGTAAATAAACAACATATCCATCCACAAATAAATGGATGTAACTACATTTATATGAAATGAAGCATTTGTGAAAAAGAAAATTTTGTCATTTATTAAAGTAAAAATGGATTTTGAGTGTTCTATGTTAACTGAAATAAAATAGAAAGACAAATATATGACTGAGAGAATGGCTGAATAGAGAAATCATATTATATATGTTTTTTTTCAAGCATAATCATTAACATCTTAGCTAACTAATTTATTATAAGTAGTAAAGGGTAGGGGTAGGGGAAATGAGTAAAAAGGTAGCCAAAAGAAATGCATTTCAAGTATAAATTAATCCTGAAGGTATCATACACAGCATAGTAAATATAATTCATAATACCATATCATATATTGGAATGTTGTGAGATTACAGGTGTCAGGTAGGAAATACTTCAGAAGGCTAGAGCATATGCTTTGCATATGGGAGTTCTGGGCTTGATTCCTGGCATCGAATGGTCCCTGAGCACCAAGTCAGGAGTACTTCCAAGTAACACTGGGTGTGGCTTCAAAACCAAGAATAAATATCTTGAAAGTTCTTGTTATGCAAAAAAATGTGGGACCAGAGAGAAAGCAAAGGAATTAAGGCTCTTTATTGTGTATGTGACCTACCTAAATCCAAGCAGTACCACATATGCCCCCACACTCCCAGGAATAAGCTTTGAACACAGAGACAGAAGCAGCTCCTGAGGACCTTTAGACATGACTCCAAAAAAGCATTATTGAAAAGAACAAAATTGTAGCTATCTATATCTGAGGACATAAATTTAACCAACCCTTTTGTATTATCATTGTGTAGTTTATTGATACCATTTTATTATTTATGAATAGACATTTTAGAGTGTTTCAGATTTACAAAAATATGTAAATATAGAGAATTTCATATTTTCCACTTCTCCTGCTCCCTACTGCAGATTCCTCTTTTTTAACATCTTGTATTGTGTGGTGCATTTGAAGAATCACTTGATCCTTGATCACGAATCAGTTATTCATCGTTTGCTCGAGCGGGCTCAGTAACTTCCGTTGGACCTATCACTGCCAATGGCCCAATGGCATCGGTTGATTCAGGAATTTGAAATTCAGAATTTGAAGAATATTACAAAGAAATAAGAATCTATTTGAACAACTCTTTTAGCTAAAGTTCATATGAGGTACACTCATTGTGCACAAGGTGTATTTGCGACAAAATTCATACTATAATTCACCTATCATTCAGCATCAAAACTAAGTCCCCTTGCTTCCATATATTCAGCCTCCATTTTCCTCTGAAATGCTTTTGTTATCACTGATTTTGATACTATTTCTAGATATGTCTTTTTCAGAATGTGATATAATTGAAATCTTACCACTCTTCAGATGGTTTGTATTTAAGATTACATGAAATATATATTTCTGCAATAAATTTATAATCTATATTATTTAGAATATATAAACATAAATACAGTATGGTCTGCCATCCCAATATAGCCTCAGACGAGATAGAACGTGTTCAGGTTGGTATGGCCATAGACCCAATATAGCCTCAGGTGAATCCAGAGGATCCTCATGCACCACAACAGCAGACATTTACAAGGTCTGAACTCCACAGCTCATCAGAGCCCCACCCACGAGAGAAGCCAATTTCAAGTCAAGGTTTATGGATCTCAGGGCTAAAGTCACTGGGCTTTTGTGGAGATGGAGCTGGGGTCCTTTCCCCCAACTGTCTCCTCGAAGTCCCAGTGGACCGGCCCAGGAACTGCTTCCAGTGCTATCAGCCATGATCTAGAGCTGCAGACACAGGGAAGAGATGTTACCAACTCTCCCCTTGGTGTGATATATTAAAGCCTGGTATACTGATGTATCAGGTATCCCACCACCTTTATTGAATTAAGTTTATATATACAATACAAGTGAGGGCACAATGTCTGGTCTGTGGTTACATATAGATGTTTTATTATATAATGGGTCCAAATAGCACAATGGATCCATTTGAGATTTAATAATTTCTATTGACGTTTGTCCAAGAATATATTCATCGACCATATTGTGAGAACTAAGCTCCAACAAACAATATAGAATAGATATTCAATGTATGCTTAGAAACACTCAAATAGAGGTTGTGAAAAATAGGAAATAAGTTTTTGTCCTTTTGGAGGTAAAGGGTTTGGGGTTGACTAGTAAAATCCTCTATGCTCTAGAAAATCAGAAAGTGAAAGAACAAAAATTGGCCAGACTAGCACATAACAACCCAGACAAAAAGTCATGACTTTATCAATGCCATTCTCATTTATTGGCTGTAATGTTCTACATTATTAGTGTCGTCTAAGGGAGCAAGCATGGGGTTGGGGGTTGTGGGAAATGAGGGTCTTTGGTGGTGGGAACACACTGGTGGTGGGATTGGTGTTGTAAGATGAATCTTTCTAACAGCTCTATTGTGAAAAACTTTGTATTTGTAAATCATGGTGTTTAAATAAAAAAAATATATTGTATTTACAATAATATATTATAAATAATATAGTATATCATTTATACTACATAAATACAATATAAATACAAAGTAATTTATAATATTTATAATAAATATTTTACAGTCAAATCACACACTTATTTTTGTTATGCATATTCATTATATCATCAGTTTATTAAAAAAACAATAAATTGTATAATGAAAGGAAAAGACAAACATAGAGCTAAGTCCCAAACAAAGGACAGTCTGTCCTTGAGATTCCAATGTAGCAAGGTGGTATACCAAAGTGGTCTATATTCTCAACCTGGAAGCTTTGAAAGTACTCTTATGAAGTCATGAGTCTTCACTACAAAGCTGCAGCTGATTGATTGATGCTTTGGCATGATAACACCATCTCTAGTCCCTCTCGCCTCCCAGGAAATCAGTGGGCAGGATTCTGGTTCTGACCTTCTACTCATGTGTTTCCCTGGCAAACAGCTCCCTTCCATGATTTTTTTAAAGTACTCTCCATTAAGATGCACCCATTAAATATGACAAGACACTTAAAATTACTAAAGTGAAGCAATTAAAAAATTTTATTTAAAATAGAAATTTCTTGGGCATTAAGGACAAGACAGAAAATATTAAATGAAATGTTCCCTTGCTTATCCCTCAATAAATTCTCAATGTTTTAGATCAGAGAATGAAGGCCAACTGTGTATTGTAAATACTTTCTTGGTCACTCAAATGATATTTCTCATAAACTAGAATAGCTCAGTCTACCCCATGATTTTCCAACATAGGTTGCTAACAGTAAAACTATTTTAAAAATGAAGGCATCAACATATTACAAGAATCTCATTTATCATTAATAGCCAATTCATCACCATTTTGCAAGAAGTATCTCCAAGGATAAATCATCTCAAGTTTCAAAAGCAGAAGTGACTTCAATGAACAGGAATCTAGTTTTCAGAAATCTGGTATAATCTTGCTAAGAACAATGTAATCTCTGTATCTGATTTGCTTTTAGGAATTGATGTAATATTGCATTTTCCTCATTATAAATAATTATTTGATTTACTCTTTTACTTATAGACACTATTTTTCCTTTTTCCAACTTATACTCAAACTTTTCCATCTTTGGAAGAGATACTAGGTCAAACACTGCACTAGTTAACATTGCATCACAACGCCCCTCAGTTTACCAAAACTTATATTGGATAAAACTCCCAGGTTCAGCATTATAGGGGCCCCAACCACTAGGCAAAACTCACTCACAGTCTCAACTAAGCCAGACAGGATGACAGCACTATCTCCCTATTCAGCCTTTGACATATTTTTTACATAAAAATTCATGGAATAATCAATTCTTGTTTAGGAATCATCCTGGTTTCTGGCATCTGCCTTTGCATCTTTGAGCCTGGTACTCCTTCAGTCACAATTATACTATCTGATGGTCTGAATGAGGCTGCTTTAGGTGATATTGTTCGTTCATCATAGAACTGCCAAGCCTCCAACAAAGAAGCTCTTTTGATTGGTGGAGCGATGTTCAATGGCCTCTGTCCACATGGCAAAGAGTTTTCACAGCTCCTTGGGAGACTTCTGCAGCTTTTCTAGAGGTAAGAAAACTATTTACTTGTAATCTCATAGGTACCTGCTTATATGTGACTGGAAGCATGTACCTGTGTAAACTATCGGCATCTTAATGTGGACCTCTTTGGGAATGCCTCCAGATTTGAGTAGCACTCTGAAATCACCCAAGATATCAAAGCTATCTCAGGTCTCATAATTATTTTATGCCCTTCAGTTATAGACACAGTTTCAATTAATGCACAACTGTAATGTAACAATGATTGTCTTTCAAATGGTATGTACCATCTGAAGATTTTTTATCAAAAGGCCCAAAGGTATTCCTGGGATATGTTATGGGGTTTTTTTTGGCACATATTCCAGAGTCTATATGAGTAATAGTAAAAGATACTTCAAGAATAATATACAAGTGAGATCAAAAGACCCAGAAGAGTTGAAAGATATATCATCTCTTAATGTATAGTATTTCTTTTCAGATGCTCACTTAAATACTATCTTTTGTGAGGTGGCAATTTTATATATGGAACAGTGAAGCAAAAAGATAATAATCTTTTGACTTCTTGGTTCTTGACAACACTGGCAATATCAAATAACCAGCATACAAACTGATATGAGAAAAAAAAATCCTAAAGTACTCTAATAATAACATACAGACATATCTGTGTATTGAACAGCCCATAAAGAGTAGTTTCTCAGTGAAGAACCAGATATAAACCATGAATACTACCAGGTGACACCCAAAAACAAAGAAACAAAATGACCTACAAATAGTCAATATTGGTGGCTTGTGGTAAGAAGGGAAATCTTACATGGGTATTTTATATGCTCTAGCAGACATTTTCTTTGCTAGAACTCCATTTGTTCTAGGGAAGAAGCTATGGAGATCTAGCAAAAAAAGAAAGAAAAAGACAACACACAAAAAAAAGTAAAAAGGCTTACATATGTCCCCAGAATAGTAGTTATTGGCATCTATTCCCAAAATACACAAAAATTTTTTGTTTGTAAAGATATATAGACACCTACGTTCATTAATATACCTAATAAAATATCCAAGATATTTTTATTGATTGAAGTTCTGTGATTTACCATCAGATTGAATTGTTTTAATATATATGTGCCCAACTACAGATAAAAAAATCAAGAATTTATACATATTATTATATCCTATATAACATGTTATATTTTATATTATATATAATATATGCTATATATTTAATATAGATATATATTTAATATGTAATTCATTTATATATTTAATACATTTAATACATAATCCTGCCACCTGCCCCTTGAGGTGTTGCAGTTGTGGCTGCGGTGCCTGGCTGCGTCAGCACCTGGGTGTAGACAAGCCAGAAGACAGGCTTGTCTACACCCAGGGCTCTGCCCCATGGGCCCTGGATGGTTGATGGTCTGACATGGAAAAGACTGGGTCCCCTGGGGTGTACCCAGAGCCACGGCAAAGTCTGGCAAGCAACCTGTGGTATATTCAATATGCATAAAACAATAACAATAGTAGACCTCATTCCAAGAATGGAGGCATTACTGGTGTCCGCTCAAGCAAATTGATGAACAATGGGAAGACAAGTGATACAAGTGATATACGTGAATACATAATTTATATTGAATATGTGTAAGAAATGGTGCCTTGTGATCAGCGGACCACAGGGAGAGCCAGTAGCAGCTCTGCCCCGTGTATATGTGTCCAGTTAATTGTACATGATTTAAAATAAGGGAATTCTTGAAAATGGTTGGCAGAGCTGCAAAGCATTGTTCTCTGGATGAGATTTTAATGTCAGAATCATTAATATCATTTTAAACTTGTACTATATAATGTCCAAGACTCAAACACATGGGGCAGAGCTGCTACAGGTTCCCTGTGCTCAGCTGATCATGAGGCATCCAGAAGGGAAGGTGGGTTCTAGCCCTAGTTCGCCATCCCAACAAAGCCTTGCAAGAAGCCAGAGGAAAACCCACACCATGAAGGCCACCATTTTCAACATCTGGACTCCACAGCTCGTCAGAGCTCCACCCAAGACCTCTTCCCAAGACCTCCACCCAAGTCACCCAAGCTGATCTCCCCATTGCTGTTCATCAGTAAATGCACGATCTGAGAGTCTAGTACCGAGAGTATCCCACCCACACGGCAGAGCCTGGAAAGCTACCCATGTCGTATTTGATATGCCAAAAACCAGTCACAATTACAGACCTCATTCCCATGACCTGATGGAATGGTTTGAGGCTCTTCATGTTCCTGGAGGAGCAGATGCCCTTGGGCTACACTTGCATGGGACAGGACATATAGAGATGTTACTGATGCCTACTCGAGCAAATAGGTGAACAACAGAAAGACAAGTGACAAGTAAGATATACTATGCAGCTTTAAGTAGCACCAAATTCTGCAACTTTCAGCAACACAGGTAAAAGTAGGAGGTATCATTCTAAGAGAAGTCAGTCAAAATGAAAAGGATAAATACATAAATACAGAATGATATCATTTTTATATAGAACTTTCATTGTTTAATCAGGAGCATTAAGATTTGGAATATGGTCTAAGCTCTTAATGTTATTATAGCTAATATATCAGAGTATCGAACTTCTGTACTGATAAGAGTTGTACATTTATAAGAGTTGTACATTTATGTAAAAAAATTTATGTACTGATAAGTTGTGCTTCTTTTTTAACAGCACAAAATTGTGAGTAGATTTTCAGAACAGTTTCTTAAAGAATAACAGTGATAACTTTCTTGTAAGATTGTTCTGGAGAGCAAATTAAATATATATGAAAATACAATGCATAATGTAGTAATCTATACTGATATCAAATACCATCAATTCATTAAACAAATATTAGTTCACATTATTACCTCAAATAAATTGTATCTAAATTGTATACAGTCTGTATAAAAATATCTAAAAATCAACAAATATTTAAAATTGTTTCCTAATCTTCATATTTTAATTTAATCAATGATTCATCAAAATATCAGACATGATCATCACATCTTTCTAAATGAAAACTCTTTGATAATATTTAGTTGCAGAATTAAAATGGTATAATTAATATCAATGAACATTTTCCTTCAAATTTTGTCATTTAATCTAATATTAACTTTTAATCATTAAGAGAAATATCTTTTTGAATGAATTGCTTCTGTACATAATCCTTTTGAGATTGGATTTAACAAATGGAATTCAAAATTTTGGGAAAAATATCTCACTTCGTCAGCAATGTCTGAAGGAATCGACTAGGCCAGCTCTAACAAAGCCACAGCAGCAGTTCCCATATCCCAAACCACCACCATGCCTCTAGCCAGACACAACCACCTCAGGACTAAGCCTCACAGAGACCTATTCTGCCCAAAACTTCAGATACACAGGTTGTTTTGTCTGATAACTCAGACCTGCTCAGAGTTAGGACTGACGGCCTCTCCTCACCTCCACATACTTCTGGAAGTCCAGACAACCTTGCCATGTCCCACCATGCTACCGCCCACCAGGAGAAATGCCCCCATTTAAACATTCTGGATTTTCTAGAGTATGCAGCCACATTTGCAGCTGAGTTGCATCTCCAAACGCTACAACATTGGTATCCCAGGAGTAGTGCACTAGATTAGAAGAAGGTTGTAACACAGAAGTCAACTGATCTTGACTGAACAAGATATTAGTGCAGAAGACTTTACTAGCATTAACATTTTAATTAACCTAAAACAAGAACTTAAAGTTCCAGTGGTGCAACAAAAGGAAATTTTCAAAAATTTTCCGTTTGGAATTTTTTTGATGGTACTATTCCATTTAGTAGTAACAATCAATATAAAATAAATTATAGTGGGCCTGCTCTGGGGCAACCATGAAGGGTAGTTGGGGAAATGGAGACAATGGTGGAAGATGACAGTATTAGTGAGATTGGTGTTAGAATACTGAATGCCTGTGACAAATCATCGTGAGCAACTTCCTAAACCATAGTGTTTAAGTAAAGTGGGAAAAAATCGATCTCAGTCTGTTTAGCCAATGATGTAAATTAGGTAAGAGAAATAATCTTTAAGTGAATAAGTAATAGGTATTGAAATGTATAAGTTTTTTATAGTGGGAGAAAATGTGAAGAACAAGATACTCAGCACAAAAATTTAGGACAATTTTTATATGATCATTCCATAAGTATTACTATGTGCAGCAGAATAGCAATAACAACTTTTCATGAAATTTGTGGTGGACATTGTCTACTCAATTAATTCACAAAATATCTTGAGACAAAATAAAGCATTTGAGCATACATTCTCAAGTACTTAATTTGAATGACAAAATATATTAGAAACATGCTGTTATTTAAAAATTATAATTGTTATATATAAGAACTCATAATTTTTGCTGAAAGTGCATTTTCTGTAAAGGCCCTGGTTGAAAACAAGTGTTTTCATCAAAAATGGTAATTTCAAGAGTAATCAATAAATATGTGGTAAGGTTTAAGAAAATCATAATGGTTTGTCTATAATAGGAAATACATTTCAATTCCCTTTTATAAGTGAAATGTTTCATACCATCAGTTCGATCTTGCTCACCTACTATTTAGATAGATTGCCATGTATTTTTTACTCAGTATATTTTCATTTAACAACCTCCACTTAATAGTACAGTTGAAAGAAACCTAGGATTATTTCATGGTTTTGTAAGTGAATAAATGATTTCATCAGAAACAGGTAAATATCTGGTCTGACTAGAAGTTTCTCAAAGGAGAGGATAACTATGTTGTACTGTAAAGGATAATACCTTACAATAGATATTATTTATAGAGAAGTTATAAGAGAAAATTAGGGGCAGATAACAAATTAGACAGAGGGTCAAAGGTGGGAAACAACATGTCGCAATTTACTATTAGTTCACTGTTTGCAAGAGGTCCACAGATAAATGTGTAGCCCTACACATACTGAATATCTGATATGGAAGACCACAAAGGCCAGTTGCAACTGTCATAGCTTTGTCCTACATATACTGAGATCAGTAGTTTTTAAACTGAAGCATTACCTAAGAATTGTACCTCCTAAATTCTTCCTCTTGCTATATAAATTTTATTGCAAAATTTATGAACATTGGTAACACTACTGATCAAATTTTAAAGGATCAAATATTGCCTCTCATCTTCAGTGAATAGGCAGGTAGGAAAGTAAGATAGAGTTCAGAAGGAAAAAAGGTAATTAAAGACCCATAAAAATGCATTGAGTATGACCTAAATAAGAGAAATAACTGAAACAATTAAAATCAATGTGTGGCTGGATCTTAAAAATCAGACTATATAAAATATATGGTTTTTCCTTATGCCTGATCTTCAGTCTGTAATGTCATGGGTCAGGATTCCTGGATAATCCTCCTCTAATTATCTTTTCTTTTCAATAGAAATCCTTGTTGAACTGAAGTCTTACTAAGGTAAAGGCAGACTTTTGGAAGAACTTTTCTACTATAAACAATGCTGTAGTAAATATTAATGCAGGCATAAATTTATCAGTAATATACATTTCAGGTGAATAAATTTGTGAATTAAGCTATATATTTATTTCAAATTTAATACCTATTTTCAAATCATTCTCCAAGGAGATCACACTAATTTACACTTATACAAACCATGATTCTCTACATGAGACCTTCACCAACAGAGTTTATTATGTAGCTCTTTATCCCTTTAGTGCTGCTTTTTGGGAAGTGTTATTTAAACTTTTTAATTGAGCATTATAGTAAACATTTTATATGATCATATAGCTTTATATTTTGTTTTCTTGAAACAATATCTCTATGGCCTTTATCATTTTTAGATTGGATTCTTGGCCTTATCTTCTGTGTTTCAAAAAATGCTTTAATATATTTTAAAGTCTACATTTAAAACTCTTAAATACTGCAAACATGGTCTCATTTTAAAAATTAAATTTCTCTGCATAGTTAAAATAAGATACCAAGTACTGCTCTCGTTTTTCCTTTTATAATTCCTAGGTTCTGATTTTTTGTGTAAAAAGAAATTTCTCCCTTCAGTATACTTATTAACAAAATTTGCCATGTATATTTTCAACCCTGCAGAAAGATTTAAACACTCACAAGTTAATAGTGTTTGCTTCTATATTTGAACCTTGCAGTTAAGAAACTGCAACGAGAGACATTGAGAAACTACTTTTTGGTCATCAAGCTATTAAATTATTGAGCCCCAGTTTAAATCAGACTCTGACTCAGAGTCTTTGGACAATTAGTTCAAGGCTAAGAAAACCACACATATCCCTTTATATGATTATTTCCAATTTCTTTAGACAAGGCTACTGAGGTCATACATTGGCACCTTTCCTTTAAAATGAAAAATATAGGTTTTAGAAAAGTAGCTTAAAAGTTCCAGTCAAGTACCCAAAGGAGAAAACCTGTGTACTCAATATCAAATTGCATTTTTTAATCTAAAAAGAGCCTAGAAATAAATATTATGATTATCATGTCAACCATGATAAGTTTTGGCTGCCATGTATGAGATAATTTCAAACACTCAGCTGTTTAATAAGAAGCACTACCTCGTGGAGCTTACAGTCATAGTAAGTGACTTTGAAAGGGCTACTGAAGACTCAGAAGTCATTAATGAAATATGTGACGTCATTAGTGCATTGTGTGAGACCCTCTCACCTTGGTGCTTTCCCTTTCCCGTTCCCATTGCTGCACTGTTTCGATAATCATTCCCTGAGATTCACCCTACAAGGAAAATTTTAGGTATATAAACTGTTTTTGAACCTGACAAAAGATACCTTCCTTAATATTTCTCATGAAAAAAAAATTTTTTAAGTAATTTTCATCCTTCTGTGATGGGTCTTAATACAAGCAGCTTTATAACTGTCATGTAAATTTTTTTTTTATTTGCTGTTTGCTTTTTAATAAACAAAGCCTAGGCATGGAATGATAGTACTGGACCTTTGCCTTGAATACAGTCAACTGTGGTTGGCATCCCCAACCACCTCCAGGAATATTTCCTGAGTGTAGAGCCAGGAGCAACTCCTGAGCATCGCCTGGTGTGACCCCACAAAATAGAAAAATTAAGTAACAAATAAAGCTATATATGTATAATTCAGAAGTTCCATGGGAAAAACTGTCACCTTTTCTTAAAAAGTTAAATTCATTAGGACCCAGAAAGTACAGATGATAAATCCAGCAATTATAAAGACTTTACAACTCTTAAAGTTAGAGATGGTAAAACACCTTATTGCATATAATGATTTCTGATTATGCATTATAGTCAGTATTTTGCTTTCTTTTATAACACTTATCCTACAAAAGGTTTTTATATAACTTACATCTATATACCTGCACGGCAGAGCCTGGCAAGCTACCAGTGTTGTATTTGATATATATGCCAAATACCAGTAACAATTATAGACCTCATTCCGGAATGGATTGAGGCTCTTTATGCTCCTGGAGCAAGCAGATGCCTTGGGCTCTACTAGCATGAGACAGGACATATGGAGATGTTACTGGGGCCCGCTCGAGCAAATCGATGATGAGCGGGAATCCAGTGACATCTATATCATCATTATCACACAGCTTCCTTTTTATAAGCATACTATATCCTTGTATTCTATACTTACTTTTTCTGTATTATTTTCATAATTTCTGTTAATTTCAGAGTGTTACCATACCCTTTTTTTTTTAATTTTTTTTTATTTTTTAAAAAATTTTTTATTATACCACAGTGAAACATACAATTACAAAGGTGTTCATAATTGGTTCTTGGCAATACAGTATACCAGCACCCATCCCTCCACCAGTGCCCCATTTCCACCACCAATGTACCCCACCCTCTCCCGCCCACCCCCATGCTGCCTTAATAGCAGGTACCCCAGTTTCCTCTCTTTCTCTCTCTCTCTCTCTCTCTCTCTCTCTGTCTCTGCATCTCTCTCCCTCTTATTTTACACATTGTGGCTAGCCCTGCAGGTATTTAGAGTTTATCACTTAAGTCTCTTTGTGTATATTCAATGGTGAGTTTCAATCTGCCATTACCATTTCCCACATTTAGTAAAACACTGGTATCTATTTATGTCGTATTAATGAATGCAGTCATTCTATATCTGTCCTTTTCCTTCTGACTAATTTCACTCAGCATGATAGTCTCCATGTCCATCCATTTGCAGGTAAATTTCATAATTTCATCTTTTCTGACAGCCGCATAGTATTCCATAGTGTAGATGAACCACCGTTTCTTTAGCCAGTCCTCTGTTCTCAGGCATTTAGGTTGTTTCCAGATTCTAGCTATAGTGAATAGCGCAGAGATGAACAAAGAAGTACAGATAGTGTTTCTGCTATGTGTTTTCCGGTCTCTAGGGTATATTCCCAGGAGTGCTATTGCTGGATCAAATGGGAGCTCAATATCTAGCTTTCGGAGGAATGCCCATATTGTTTTCCAAAAGGGCTGGACCAGTCGGCACTCCCACCAACAGTGGATCAGAGTCCCTTTTTCCCCACATCCACGCCAGCACCGGTTGTTCTTGCTGTTTTGGATGTGTGCCAGTCTCTGTGGGGTGAGATGGTACCTCATTGTTGTTTTGATTTGCATCTCCCTGATGATTAAAGATGAAGAACACTTTTTCATATGCCTTTTGGCCATTCGAATTTCTTCTTTCGGAAGCTTCTGTTCATTTCTTCTCCCCATTTTTTGATGGGGTTGGCTGTTTTTTTCTTGTGGAGTGCTACCAGTGCCTGATATATCCTGGATATTAACCCCTTGTCAGATGAGTATTGGGTGAATATCCTTTCCCACTCTGTGGATTGTCTTTGTATCTTGGTCACCGTTTCTTTTGAGGTGCAGAAGCTTTTTAGTTTTATATAATCCCATTTGTTTATCTTTGCTTCCATTTGCTTGGTCAGTGGTGTGTCGTCTTTAAAGATACTTTTCGTTTCGATGTCGTAGAGCATTTCTCCTATGTTTTCTTTGATGTACCTTATACATTCTCAAATATACAACCACTTAATCTTTGATAAAGGAGCAAAAAATTATTAAGTGGAGCAAAGAAAGCCTCTTGAACAAATGGTGCTGGGAAAACTGGGCAGCTACATGTAAAAAAGTGAACTTAGACCTCCTTCTAATGCCATGCACAAAAGTCAGATCAAAATGGATTCTAGATCTCAACATCAGACCATACCCTTTTATAAAATGACAGCTTACAAAGGCATTATAGTTATTCATTTAGGGATTATTTATTGAACCACTTTGTTTAAAGCATTGTTCTAGGTACTATAACAAAGGTGATAATCAAAGTCTCTATATTTGACTATGAAAGGACAACACATGAAACATTTTAACTGATATTGCCATGAAAAAAAATAAATATCTCTGGAAGATATGCTAGAGATAGAGGTTCATGAGGACTTAAAAAGAAATACAATTTTAAATTGAGAATAAGAAAAGCTTTCCAATTACTTAATCAACATGAACTGTTGGGTGAGGAAAATGCTCCCTACTTTAATACTGTTAAGAATGCCCAAGAGTTGGGGCCGGAGTTATAGCCCAGCGGATAGGGCGTTTGCCTTGCATGCAGCTGGCCTGTGCCGGCCTGGGTTTGATCCCCGGCATCCCATATGGTCCCCTGAGCACCGCCAGGAGTAATTCCTGAGTGCAGAGCCAGGAGAAACCGCCTGAGCATCGCCGGGTGTGACCCAAAAAAAAGCAAAAAAAAAAAAAAAGAATGCCCAAGAGTAAGTGGGCACCTTAATATACCTTAAGTATATTTAGTGACAAACAATATTTTCCATATACTTTATGAGGCCTGCTCTCCTCATGTACACATATGATGGTAGCATGTTTAGTTTGTGTGTTTGTCCTGATGCAACTCTGGTTAAAAACAGAGTTAGTACTAAGTCATAAAAAATCTCCCCAGAGCTAAGCTTTAGTGGATTTGTTGCCTGTTCTTAGCCATTCTGATATCTCTCTGTTCATCATGTAATGTATTCAAAACAGTCACTTCCTTGAAAACTCTGCCTGTTTCATCCTGTTTAATTGTTCCCATTCCAGAGACATATCTGGTTGGCACTACTGTTTTTGATTCACCCTTTGTTTCCAAAACCTTCATGCAGCAGTGAACCAAAAACACCTATTTCACCATATGGCACAATAGTTAATTTGTGCATGCCCCATTTAATGTTTATTTCCATATTATATAAGAAGAGAGATCCTTTCTAGTCTACCTCCCAATGTAGAAGTCAGTTGATACTTATTACTCAATAAATTATTCCATTGACAGAAATAGTCTTGGTTCAGTTATAAATAGATGATGCAGTACATCAAGCTCCCTGAAGTCCTATTCTTTTCAACCTACTTGCCATGTCCAAAATAAGATTGTCTAGCCATTATCCTCAATTTAACATAGAATAGCTTTTTGCTGAAACTGTTTACAGGTCCGTGTTTTGAAAGTCTTGTACATACTCCTGGAAAAACAGTTAACTCCATGGCTTCAGAATATGAATAAAATCTAATGAATAAAAAGAAAAAGCGACATGAGCAAAGTTTACTTAAGGAACTGTGTGGTCTTTGCCTACCTTCTGCTAAAAATCCTGCCAAGTTTTTGGTCTCTCTTTCAGGGATCACTGTTTATCACTTTTGTCATCAAAATTATTTGAGTAGCTTTTAATTTTTTTTGCCCAATTTTCAGATATATACTGCAATTTAAACTCCATTCTTTTTCTATGATTTTAGCTTGACTCTACATTAAATGAACACTCTAATAAAATGCATTGAGTAATTAATCAATGGAGATATGATTAATTAAATAAATCTGCAAGGGACTGTAACTAGACAGAAAATAGTCCCTTAAAGGATTCCATGAGTCTGATTCTGGTTGGTTTCCAATTTTTCCTACTGCAGAGAGAACCCCTTATGCTTCTTGAATAATGAGAGGTTAGAAGAATAAAAAATATCCTCAAAAGTAACAGTTGAAAGGCGGAACAATAGGAAATGTCATCATCCTCCCTAGCAATATTCTGGGTGGGAAACTTCATCACCTAATGAAAAAAGCAATCTAATGGATTAATGTAGTGGGGTTTAAAGAAATATTCTCATCATTGCAAAATCAGTGAAGATGAAAAATGTGATCAGGTAATTGAATAGGAAACATTTATATGGCATTGAAGCTGTGCTGGCAAAAAATTATTATTAAAGTAACCTTTTATTTAATTTATCATCACCTATAAGATGTGCTGTGTAAAATTTCAGCTTGGAAGGACTTCCTCTGGAATTGTGTAAAGCTTTGGCACTATTTTTTATTAAAAGATTTTGTAACTGATACTGAGCATAGTTTTGGGTATATAAATTAGAATGAACTCCTTAGACCAACCGAACAAGCATTTTGTAGCATAAAGATTTTCCAATTAATCACAGAAATAGTAAGTATATAACCATCCATATGACTATGATTAACTTTAATAATTTTATATGTTGTGTTCAATAAAGTTTCATTGCAAAACATGCTGAAAGCTAAATAGGATGTGATATATAGTACATTATAGCACAGTGTCCTAAAATATAAATATTGAATCTCTTCAATTGGAACAGTTTTTTAAATATCTCCTTTACATTCTATTCATGTTAAGTAGTAGTAATGGAATCTTTACCCTTTGTCTTTTGTTGAGTGAATTGGGAAAGGAGTTAAATTTATTAAGACCTTACCTTCTGTTCCAGAATCTTCTAGGCCCTGTCTCTATTCATTGCATTGTTATGCCTCTTCCTTATTTATTTTCTAATACTATGTTTAACATTCATTGTTGACATTAAGATTTGCAATAGAAATCAGAGGGCAGGTCCAAACTGCATTGTTCTTTTAATTGTTCACAGTAATCATAACTCAGTACTTTTCAGTCATATTGACTGAAGTAAATAAAAAAAATTAGTTTATTTTCACTAGGTATCACTGTATCACTGTATCACTGTCTTCCTGTTCATCATCGATTTGCTCGAGCGGGCACCAGTAACATCTCCATATGTCCTGTCTCATGCTAGTAGAGCCCAAGGGCATCTGCTTGCTCCAGGAAGGTAGAGAATATATATATATATATATATATATATATATATATATAATATACATATAAATCTATCTCTACATATAAACAAATATATATATATATAAACTATAATAATTCTATCAAACAGGAAACATCACTCAGCCCCTTGGAAATTTCTGTAGAGACAATGATCACATGATTTTTGTTTTGACTGAATTTTGTTCAGTTTTAAAGACAAGCTTCATTCCTGTTATGGGAATAGAATGTTTTCAGATAATGTTAATGGAAGGACATTAGACTTGCTTTTTTAGTCCAACTTGTGGTTTTTTAAAAGTTAAAGAAAAATAGTACTTTTTTAAAATGGCTGTGAGGCAAATAACAAAAGGAACATGAATAGCAGAAACCATTGGAGTGACATTGAGATAAATAAAATGTGTTGTCTTCTTTGATGTCGCTCAACACAGGCAAAGAAAGACTCAATCTGAAGGAGAGGGATGAGATGAGAAAGGTCAGGAAGGTAGGCGGCAGTCCTGCAGCACATGTACTGAATGCCTGGAGTTGGGTCTCTGTCTCTGGTCCAACTGCAGGTCAAATTGAAAATGTGCATCTCTGAGAGTGCTGCAGAAGACAATTGCAGAATGAGGCTCAAAGGATCCCATTTTCTTCAATTAAAAACTGAACTCAAAGAGAATGAAGTCAAAGGTTAAAGCCAAGTACTGGGCAGGAAGGAGAATCAGGCATTAAAACAAGCAAACACTAAAAAGAACCAGATCACAGAGAGAAATGTTGTTCTCTTTTGTAGTTATTTAAATCAAAACAATGAATATTTTTAAAATAGTTTGTGTTTCTCATGTGACAACATTTGATCACAGGGTACTGAACTATTAGTTTTAAAAAGTGTTTTGAAATGCCAATTTAAAGCTAGCAAGTACAGGTCAAAAATTGTCTAAATTTAACATTATAAATGATATAATTATGTTAAGTGTTTCTGAAGGAAAATGATATTTATATTAATATCTGTCTGCATAGAGTGCCTTTAATTTCATTACTCATTCAAGGAAATTACATAGATTTCTCTGTAATACTTCTTAAGTAATTATTTCAAGCCTCTGCAGAGATGATTCAGATATCTTTATTTTGTCAAATGTTTAATATTCTTTGTTAATGATGCTGTCATATCTACTAAGTGGTCCTCAGTTGCTAACAAGTCTCCAAACACTTTATAGCTACCTTGATGCATAGTTAATCATTCAAATCCTTATTAATACTGTAGAAATTATCAGTAGATTTGAAAGCTTCTTAATTAAAAGACCTAGTTACCTGTGTAACATATTATGTGACTAGCAATTGAAATATAAAAAGAAACGCCAATCTAGCATATATTTTTGCCTATCTTATTGCAACTTCTCTGAAATTCAGTTGCAAGATACCAAATCATATTTCTTGGTTGGACAATAGCATTTTTACACAGGCCACAAAGAAAAACATTTTTCAAATTGACTACCTCTATCATTCAAATAGTTATGCATGGCTTAAATGCCCGCACAATTTGGAAGACAAATTCATAGGGACATTCATCTATATAAGAATATCATAAAAATAAACACATACATTTTTAACCAATTCTTACTTTTTTAAATCAATATTTATTCACACAGTTGATAAAAACGTCACAGGAATGAAAAAAAAAATCACTCAATGATGAGAGCAATAAACAGACTGACTCCCAAATATAGAGTCCATTTGCTGAGAAATCAGTCTTAGCAACACACAGTCCCTTAGCACCTGGGAACTCTCGCACACACTGTACATGTTTAATACTCACACATGCCAAATTAAATGCAATTCATGAACAGTGCCATAACTTCTGTAAAGTCCTGGAATGAGAGGAAAGTAATGACCAATGGAAAGAGGCACTATGCGACTCACAGCTCTGCCATGCAATTCTAACTTCCTAACAGTTTGTTAAATGCATATGGATGTGTCAATAATTTGGGTTTTATTCTCAAGAGAATATTTTGACTCATTCTTTATACAACTATTCCACATGCTTTATTATTACCTTCTAAGATTAATAGTTGAATGTAATTCGTTCATATTTTTTCTATGTTATTACACATCTTTGCACACAGGAATACTGTGAATAAAATATATAATCAATGAAGGAAAGTTTCCTATTGGAGAATGGGTTCCGATGCAGTGGTTAGTAGACCTGGGAAATTCTCCTAACAATAACCAACCAGGCCAGACAGCAGAAACCTCAGTATTTAGTCTCATAATGTTGCTCTTCTCAGCTTGGTGGCATTTAGGGGCCTACTGGGCCACACCCAGCATTGCCCAGTGGTGTCTAGTGCTAGATCTGATAATGTTCGAATGGGGGAGAACTTGTGGTGCCAGGATTGGAATTCAGATTTCAGCAAAATGGATTTCTCTGGTTCTTGTATTTTAAACTAAAGATATCTAAAAAAGAAAAGCAGAGGGATTTTCTGTTTTTAATGCCATCAATAGTTGAGTTTGGATTCTGTTTTCTCAAATCTTATTATATCTATTATCCATTGTACTCAAATCCTATTATATCTATTATCAATTCTCTCTGCTTCCATAAAATGCTTTGATACCCTTACAAAGACTCTTAACCGTTCATTGTAAACTCATTCACTTGCCTATCTTTACAAATTCATGACTAAATCTCAAAAGCGATGTGAGCCAAGATACTAAAGTTAAATGGTATACTAGACTCCAAAAATAAAACTCTAGGTACCCTTGGGAGGGGAAGACTCAGTCCCCAGCTCTGCCAAAGCCCTTGCAGCCACACACACATCTCACAGCTGCCTTATGCCATCAGTCCTACTCCAGAGATTAATCTCTATAGAGATGGCAAAAACAACGAAAATTCCAGGCACACCAGTTTGTTAGATTAAAATACTTTTTTTTTAGTTCAAGGACAGGAGTCTTCCTCCATCTACACCCCGTACTTTTTGGAAGCCAGGTAACACCCCCTCCCACATCACATAACTGCCCATGCACACTCATCCATTGTCCCATTTCTGAAGTTCCTAGGACTCATGGTCACAAATGTGGTTACATGAACCAGTGCCACAATACTTATATCCCAGCACACCAAATTAAATGGGAAAGTAACACGGAAGACAACTGAGCTCAATAAACAAAAAGAATAACAAATAACTCAAATAGTAATGACCAGATTTGTGAATCCTCAGACAAGCACTTTATTACCCGAAGGTGAGTTTCAAGTTTCACAAATTTTCTTTACTGTAGTCACTTGACATCCCGTTATTCATTGATTTGCTCAAGCAGGCGCCAGTAACATTTCCATTTGACCCTGTTATGTGCCAGTGTAGCCCAATGGCATCTGGTTGCTTCAGGAGTACAAAGAGCCTCAAACCGCTTTACAAAGACGCCTGACCATATTGTAGGTGGGCTGCCACGTGATCTTTTGACATCCCGTGGGATCCAGTGGGTAAGGGCTCTAGTCCAGCAGTCGTCTCCAAATCGCACTACATGTCCAGCCTATCTGATTTTCGATGCCTTTGCAAACGAGACAGAGTCCCTGACTCTGGAACAGCGGCTGAGGTCAAAGCTCCAAATTCATTCTTTCACTTGAGTGAGGCGTGATATTCCAAGCATAGCTCTTTCGATTCCTCTCTGGAGACCTGAATAGCATTCTCATCCTGCTTTCCTGGGGCCCAGGTCTCTGAGGCATATGTTAATGCAGGAGTTGAGGAGATGTGCCTGGAGCTGGAAGTCCTTTGTCTTTGTAGCTATTTCTTCATGCTTTTGAAGGCATTCCATCCCGCTCTCTTCCTCCAGGGCACCTCAGGTTTTAGGTCATTCATCATGTTGACTTCTTGACCTAGGTACACATAACTGCTGCATTCAGAGATGTTTGTTCCATTGAGAGTGAATGGGGCCTCTGGAACTAGTTCATTTCTCATGAACATAGTTCTGCTGAGATTCAGCTGTAGACCTATCTTTCCACATTCTCAGTCCAAGTCAGCCAGCATTTGTGCTGCTTGGCTAATGTTTGGTGTTATCAGAACGATGTCATCAGTGAAGTGGAGGTGGTGTAGTTGCCCACCATCTATCTTCAATCCCACTCCTTCCCATTCTAATTGTTGCATGATGTTCTCGTGGGTGGCGCTGAAGAGTTTTGGTGAAATGGTATCACCCTGCCAATGATCACTTCTTTATAGAATGGTGAGATCCTGGTGGTGAATCTGTAATACAGCTTACGAAGGATCTGTATTACGGATATTAATACAGATCCTGTATTACAGGATACTGTAGTATTTTTAAAAATATAATTACATTAGCCATTCAGTGGTACCAAGTAGTATGAAAGAAACTCTTTTGTTCCCTCTAAAAGAATAGTCTTAGAAGGTGGTTGGAAAAATGGGGACAAGGTGGATGCAAGGTCACACTGGTAGTGGGTTTGATGGTGGAACACTTAATGTTGTTTGATATTGGAACTTGAAACAACTTTGTTATGAACAACTTTGTGAGCTGTGTTCAAATGAAGAAAGCACCCTAAACTTCACTGTGCACTAGCCACTAGGCACTCAGGAGTTTCAAAGTTTTTTCTATGTCCTGTGGCAAAATAATTTATTTTATTCAGTAGGGAGTATTATTGGAAGATTTATTTTTATTGCTTCTTAATACTTTTAGTAAGTATCTTTAAAGAAAATTTCATGTCAATGTGTTTGTTTAACACTAAGAAGAACTCCTTCCCTTTGCAATAGATAATTTGAAATCTTGTATATTACTAAGTTTTGAATTGGAATTTTAGTGATAATACTACCTTTTTTGAATTAAGATGGAACTAATAAAGTGAATGAAGAGGAACCAATTTGATGTCTTGCTTGGTAAAAACACTGGTTTTATTTATGGAACATAGGTTAAAACATTTCAAACTAGGCAACCTATTAGGAGTATTAAATAGGAGAATATATGTCAAGTACTCCAATGATAATATAAATTTAAAAATCCATATGCATGTATATATATACTTTCTATTACTATTTATACTATACCAGTGTATATTTTAATATTATGCAACTGAAAATTAATAATTTGTTCCTCAAGGGAACAAAGAGAATTTGGAAACAAATTAAAGGAACAAAGATCATGTAAAATGATGTTATATGTGACAAGCATACTATCAGTAACACAAATCTTATATATTTCAGAGACTGCTTTATGGGAAGTGAGAACAAATTGCAGAGATGAAAATATTGTCAATCAGGGTAAAAATATGCTGTTATTGAACAATGAGTATATTCAGTTAATGTAAGACAGGAATCTAAAAATAAAGCTGAGAATCTTAATAACAATAAAATATATGCTTTCTCAAATCAATGTGTTTAACTTTAAAATGAGGAATAACATTTCCTGAAATTATAAGAGGCTCTATCCCAAATTCTGAAGTCAGATTGCCTGGATTTGAGTTTTTTTTTTTTTTTTTGTATTAGCTCTTTATTTGTTTTTAAATTTTTGGGTCACACCCATTGATTTTCAGGTATTACTCTTGGCTCTGAACTAAATAAATATTTTGAGCAGAACTCAGGAAACCATATGGAATGCCAGACTTCAAACTGATTGGTAGCATGCAAGGCAAATGCCTTACCCACTCTACTATTGTTCCAGGCCCTCTATTAGCTCTTTAAAACCCTTTGTGCTCCTTTAGTAACTTATAAGTCACAATAATAATATTAATTATATATGACTTTCATGTTTATCATGAAGATATTCTTTAGACACAGATATACAGTGGTAAAATAGCCAAGAGAAAGCAGTAACAAACATCCCCACAAAACAAAATAAATAAATAAATCAAAATAAATTAATTTTCTATTCAAATCTCTATGAGAAATACATAAATACATCAAAGTTTATTTCACTTTAGCGAAAGTCAGAGAGACGAGATCCTATCCTATTGGAGGACACATTGTACTTCAGGAAAGGTTTGAAATGTAACGTAAACTCCCTGTGGAGAAACTTTAGTTATATGACTAACTTATTTTTTATTCTAGATGCTTTGCTTTTCTGTTGTCACCTAATATTCCTAAGAATCATATATTCAATAAATGAATAAAACAAATGAGTTTACTTAATCATGTGAGAAATTATTATTATTTTTTGTTTTATTATACCACCACCATAGATATAGAATTACAAAACTGTTCATGATTAGGTTTCAGTCATACAGTGTTCCAGCACCCATGCTTTCAAAACCAGTGTCCCCTTAACCTCCCTCCCCCCCTGTGTCTATAGCTCCTCTCTGTCTCCTCTTTCTCTCTCTCTCTCTCTTTCTCTCTCTCTCTCTTCTCTCTCTCCCTCCCTTCTCTTACACACTGTGGTTTGCAATACATACGTTTAGAGGTTATCATGTATATCCCTTTGCCTACATTCAGTGCTCAATTCTAGGCAGGTATTACAATTTCCAACAATTATTAGCAAACAGGTCCCTTCTCTGTCTGACCTAACCTCTGACTCCCACACAAAAAATACTTTTTATCTTAGACAAAATGGATTCAAGACTCTTATCTTTATTTCCTTTTTTCTTTGTCTTCTACCAGAAGTTATATAATATTAAAAAGTTAATTATACAGAGATGCTAAATTTATAAAAAATTAATTTATGTTCTCAATGTAACCTGTGTTAATCATATATATATTCTTTGTAACTGAATGTAAATTGCACTACATGCACTACTTAATAAAAAAAGACAGATTTATCAATAAAATGGTCTCCAGTCCCTTATCTGACCTATTTTAGAGGTACAAAAATCTAGTTGTGTTCTAATAATAATGGCTATATTTATATACTACATAATGATTAGTTAAAATTAGCTCTTTTCTTAATCTTTCTATGTTTCAAAAACATATTCTGAGATATAATTAAATCAAGAATTTGAATTATGTGCCCATGTCCAAATAACTAATAAGTGATAGTACAGAAAACCCAATTCCCAGATATTGACTCCACAACTGTGGTCAAACAGTGAGATCACTGTTATAATACATGCATTATCTTACAACATTCTAAATATAGAAGTTCAAGTTTAGAAGAATATGATATAATGTCAGCAAGTAGAGACTATGTACTGAATAAACTAAAATAAATGATAGCAATTATGTGATAAAATGATTTACTTCATCCTGAATTACATATATAAGATGTATATATGTGTATACATATGTATATATGTGTATACATATGTATATATGTGTATACAGATGTATATATGTATACAGATGTCTATATAAATATATTGCATATTTTTAAAGTAGCACAATAAAGGCTGGAAACATAGTAGAACTGGTGCCTTACTTGGAAGAAAACAAAATGGGTACTTGCATGCTAGTGACCACAGTTAGAACACTAGGTCCCCAAGACTCTATTTAAATTCCTTGAGACCCAAAAGAATTGATCCCTGAGCACCACCAGATGTGGCCCTAACACAAGTGAACCAAAAAATTAAAGTAGCATGATAATAGGTATGGTAGAGGTTTCCTCCACTTGACCTTATATGATTACCTAAATGTAGATTTACTGAATCCGGAATGGATTCAGCACAATTGAACATATCCACACAGTAACCAAGTTCATTGAGGTTTGTAGGGAGTAGAAGATGCCGCTCTGTCTCACGTTCATTGATTTACAGAAAACCTTTGATTCTGTGGAGACTGAAGCAGTCATCGAAGCCCTAACCAAACAGGGTGTTCAAACCCAATACATCAATATCCTTTGTGAGATTTATTACAGATTCACCACCAGGATCTCACCATTCTACAAAGAAGTGATCATTGATGTCAAAAGAGGGGTTCGACAGGGTGAAACATTTCACCAAAACTCTTCAGCGCCACCCTCGAGAACATCATGGGACAATTAGAATGGGAAAGAATGGGAGTGAAGATAGATGGTCGGCAACTACACCAGCTCCGCTTCGCTGATGACATTGTTCTAATAACACCAAACATTAGCCAAGCAGCACAAATGCTGGCTGACTTTGACCGAGAATGTGGAAAGATAGGTCTACAGCTGAATCTAAAGAAAACAATGTTTATGAAAAATGAACTAGTTCCAGAGACCCCATTCACTCAATGGAACAAACATCTGTGAATGCAGCAGTTATGTGTACCTAGGTCGAGAAATCAACATGATGAACGACCTAAAACCTGAGCTGTGAAGGAGGAAGAGAGCGGCATGGAATGCCTTCAAAGGCATTGAAGAAATAGCTAAAGGGACAAAGAACCTCCGGCTCTGGGCACATCTCTTTGACTCCACCATTCTCCCTGCATTAACATACGCCTCAGAGACCTGGGCCCTACGAAAGCAGGATGAGAATGCCATTCGGGTCTCCCAGAGAGGAATCTAAAGAGCTATACTTGGAATATCACGCCTCACTCAAGTGAGGGAAGGAATCGGAGTTCTGACCTCCATCGCTATTCCAGAATCAGGAACGCTGTCTCGTTTGCCAAGGCATCGAAAATCAGATGGGCTGGACATGTAATGCGATTTGGAGACAACCGCTGGACTAGAGTCGTTACCGACTGTATCCCAAGGAATGTCAAAAGATCACGTGGCCACCCACCTAAAAGATGGTCAGAATTCCTTGTCAAGACCCTGAAGGAACGGTTTGAGGCTCTTCATATTCCTGAATCAACCAGATGCCATTGGGCTACTTTGGCACGTGATAGGGTCCAATGGAAATGTTACTGGTGCTCGCTCGAGCAAATCGAAGAATAATGGGATTCAAGTGATCAAGTGATCAAGTGATCAAGGTTTACTGAGTAAAGAAAGATGGATATAGAGTCCAGATTTGACTTCTGTACCTTAGAACTCTGTACTCCAACACTCTGATACCTCCACTAAAGAATCCACTACCGGGATCTGTTTCAATTTGTTCTGTTTTGTTTTGTTTTGGGACCACACCTGGCAGTGCTCAAGACTTATTCCAAATTCTATTAAGAGATCTCTTGGTGTGGCTAGGGGACCATATGGAGTGCTATATGGGGATTAAACCTTGATCAACCACATGCAAGTTTAGCGCTCTACCCACTATACTGTCTCACTGACCCTTATCCAACCCTGAAGATTTTAGTCTCTACAAGTTTAGCTGTGACCTGATTTAATTACAAGATCTGAAAATACAGGACAGCCATAATTTTGTTTCATTTCCTGGGCAGGTATATAAAGTGGCATTACATTAAATATAAAAACTATGAAGTTCCCAAAAGCAATATTTATGCAATAAAAAGCCTTGAATCAGAAACCCATATTTCCTTTCTCTGAAAATATTTGCCCAATAAAAGCTTAATGGTTGCCAGGACTAATTTTCATCATTATCACTGGCTCCTCAAGAACATGGACATATAATTATATATAATATCATAAGAGGCAAAATAATTTTGACAAAATTACATCCTAAAACAGATGGGCTTTAATCAAAAAATTCAAACACTTTTAGTTAGTTTTTACAAGTAACTATTTTATAGAACATGTGATATTTTATAAAAATGAAAGAGTAAACAAGATAGTTTTCATTGAAATTTATTAGAAAGATGCGAGGGAAAGATGTAAAGAAAGGGAGAAGCATGTGTTTAAGGGAGCACACAGGCTTTTCCACAGTGGAAATAAGTTAGCAAAGAAACATAGAGACACACAAGCAGAGAATGTGTTCTAGGGAGAACACAGGCTTGACGGAGCAAGCCTAACAATGAAAATTTGTTTGATGTCATATCTTCTGCAAAAGTTGAACACTGAACTAACAAGATGCACCATCCTCTGCTTTATGTCATTAAAGAGTGTAGATTGGTATGAGTCATTATAGAAGGAGTTAGTACAGATGCGTAAAATGCCCTTCCATCATCATATCTCAATTTGTCAGGATAATAATAACAACAAAATTTACCAGGATCTAGAGGACAACTGGGGCGACATCCTAGACTCCTTAATAGAACAGTGACATCATTTCAAAAGGCTTATAAGCATCCAACATCACAATTAAATCTCCAAATAAGAGATTTATCTTGCATCTTAGCACAAAGGCATCTATCTGCTCTGGTAAGGACAGGTCTCCGTAAAAGCTACCTTAACAGTGGGTAGGGCATTTGCCTTTGCATAGGGTCAACCCAGGTTTGATCTCTAGTATCCTCTCTGGTCCCCTGGGCACTGCCAGGAATAATTTCTGAGGGAGAACCAGAAGAACCCTGAGAATATCCAGGTGTGACCCAAAAAAGCAAAAAAAAAAAAAAAAAAAGATTAAAGAAAGACTAAGAATTCTGATCTACAAGTCAATGAAACGGCCAGCAGGCAAGAAAGTCAAACCTCTTTCTATCGTCTGACATTTAGAATCCATTGTTAAACCATGGAGATTAATAGCCTTACATGACAAGAAGATCATTTAAAGTTTTAAGCTTCAGAGATAAGCTAACCATCTGATGGCTGGCACCAGCTTGCAGGGGGAAAAAAAAAAAGAAGCATGCTCTGTCGCAAAGCAAAGATCCAGCAGATAAATAGATCATTTGGTTTCAGCACAGTGTTAGTTTCTCCATAAGCTTAGTAGAGCTGCCTCAGGCAAATAAGGCAAAAAGGCAGCAATCAGACTATATGTTCAATGTGTTTAAAGATATGAACACAAACAAGGTAGCAAGAAGTGATGTCTTTTATAATGTTCCTTCAAAACTGGTTCACAGAAATGAACATAAGAACATGTTTTTCTTTGTCATTCTCTCTCTCTCTCTCTCTCTCTCTCTCTCTCTTTTTTTCTAATCTTCTCCCACTCTCTTTGATGAGTTCCCCTTTCCTACTTTCTTACAGCAATTTTCACAGAACTGTCTATGAGATTCTGAAGCACTTTTTTTAGGCTATTTTAATCGGGGTAATAAAATGTTCAGAGTTACTCCTAGCTCTGTGCTCAGAGAGTGCTCAGAAGAACCATATGGAATACTGGAGATCAAATGTCGGGAACGCCGCCGGGGTCCCCGACAGTGTCAGGACAGAGGTTGTCTTCTACCTCCGAGGACGCTGGGAGAACAGATGAAAACTCACGAGTCCAGTGCAGTTCCAAAAATGGCTTTTAATAGTATAAAAGCTCTTCCACAGCAATCCAATATAATGAACAAACTCTAGCTCTGGTCCGAACTTAGACCATACAAAAGAGCCTAAGTCTCCCACCAAAGAGAGAGGATGTCACCCGAGCTGAGTCCTACCCAGAAGGAGCAAAAGGCCAAAGAGCAAAAGGCCAAAGCCAAAAGCCAAAAGCCACAGGAGCCAAAAAGCTGAAGGCTGAGGAACCAAAAGGCAAAGGTGAAGGGGCCTCAAGTCAGCCCCTTATATACACCAAAGTAATGCAATTGGGAGGTTGTCATGCCAACAAAGAACCCTAAACAGAGTGTAGTGACACACCCTATTGCAGGTATAAACAAAGGTTACACCAAGGACTAATCCCGAGATTATCTCTTATGTAAAACACTGGAGAGAGAGGGGCTGATATAAAGTAATACATCTTAACTTTATGAGCTTCATGTAATCTAGATGGTACCCACAATGTCCTTCTTAGTATTATCTGCACCAGGGTGATTCTGAGTATCTTGTTCTCGTGTACTGAAAGGGTCACACTCGCCTGCTTAGAGCAAACTAGTATGATCCTTCCTATAGTCTTCCTTTAGTCTCAGCGTAGCCAGGGTGGTAGTCTCCTGGTAAATTCTAACTGTCCCAAGTTGGGTGCAGTGGGTATAAAGAGGAGCTGTGCCCAATCTAGAAAACATAGAAGTCTTAGTAGATGTATAAGTCAGAAGTTATTCAATCAAGGTGACTTCTGTAACTGCCACACCCTCTAGCAGTGTTTACATAGAAATTTCATTAGAATGAACCTTGACTTAAGTAGATTAAGCTGGGAGTGAGCAAAACAACAAAACTCCCAGAATAGCTAAACCTGTCCTCCAACAACCAAACACAGGTCAGACCCAACAAGGCAAGCACCTAACCTGCTGTACTCTCTCTCCAGCCCAAGAAATTTGTAATATTCTTAATATTATGTTTCATGCAGATACAATTCCAACACCAAATTTTCCCTCCACTAATGAAACATACTAAAGTTTAAGAGTCACGATCACGATCACGATCTTCCCGTTGATCATCTATTTGCTAGAGCGGGCACCAGTAGTATCTCCATATGTCCTGTCTCATGCCAGTAGAGCCAGGGACATCGACTTGCTACAGGAACATTAAGAGCCTCAAACCATTATATTAGGTCATGGGAATGACCCAATATAATTGTTACTGGAATTTGGCATATCAAATACAACACGAGAAGCTTGCCAGGCTTGCCAAGTGGGAGGCAAACTCTTTTAAACAACTCCAAATTGTTTAAAAGTTTAAGAGTCAAAGTTTAAGAGTCAGTGTTCAAAATTTCTGTCCCACAAACCAAGTGGTTAATCTCATTCTTTAGATTTCCAAGTATAAATCAACCACTAGTCTATAGTTCATTTATATTAAATATTAACCTAAAACTATACAGGAAACATTATTCTTAAACCTATCCCTGCTTTTGAAAGGATAATTTATGAGTTAAGACATAACTAAATAGTCTTTGGTACCAGTTAAAGCATAGCTAATGATGGTGTATGGGCCTGTATTCATTATATTGATGCAACAATACTATTGGTTCAAAAACTACTCTCTGCTCTGACCACCTAGAGGCTACATCTTCTCTTATGGAGATTTAGGCCCTGGGCTACATAGACCTTATTGTTACAAAAGAAGCAGAAAACAATTTTATTCAACTCTTGTTGGCAAAATCTAATCACACTGGCACATTTAGCAATTAGGAGGGTCTGGGAAAATCACAGCTGATCAACAAACAATTATAACTCCATTAGAAGGCAATAGAGGGGAATTAGTAAGAGGATTTTGATAAACCCAAAATGGTCTCTATTTAGAGTATTTAAAATCAAGCTGAATTTTTTTCGTCAACACAGCTTTTTAAAATTGTCTTAGTTGGATAATATGTAATATAGAAATTTTTTAGATTAGGATTATAGGAATGAAGGAACAAAAGGATGGATAGAATACAACTATAACAACACAGATGATGATCAGCAAATGAGATTGTATTGAAGGCCTAGAGTAAGGAAGCAAGTATTTCTGAAGTTCCTAAGGTAACAGAACTGAAAACTCTTCACTTCAGAAAAAGAAAGAACAAAATGAAATACCGCAAAGGTGAAAGCAAACACTTTTACTTCATCATGCTCAGTTGGAATTAAAGCATAATCACACACAAAGATTTATCTTCATTTTGCTTGTCAGTTCCTCATCCCTTAGCCATTTCCATCTTAGGACATTTCCAGTTGGCTGATTCAGGAGGAAAAGTCATTGAACCACTTTAAAGCTGCTCATTTACATTGTGCTCCCATTGTTCTTAATGGTTTCACTTAAGAAAAAAAAAACTGTCGAATCATAACAAAAATCCACAACAATGCAGTCAGAAAATACATATTACTCTGCTTGCAAAATAAAACCTTATTTCACATTTGCATTTTCACCAAGTCTGTTTGCTGTAAAAATCTGAAGCTAAATACAAACCCAGCCTGTTGCTTTTTTTTGTGAGAACATTAATTGTTTCCAATCATTGTTAGAGCATCTGTTTCACATTTTGACAAGGGCACTTATCTTCTTTTTTCCCTTCATATTCCTCTGGTAAAAATAATGAATAAATTACAGGGAGATGACAAATGTGTTGATAATCAAGATGAAACACAAATGAAGTGGAAGAGGCTGTATTTCTTTGCAGAGTTGTAAATTGCCTTTTTTTTTTTTCTTGTGCGTCGGCACGCTTGACTTAGAAACTGAAAATACCACCACATGGGAAAATTAACAGAGCAGCTCAAACAGAGATTATTTTTCATGGTGAAACAGATAAACAGAATTTCTTTTTGACATCATGTATCATACTTACATTACAATCTGGATATCCTAGGAAAGTGATCTAGCTTCTTGCACTTCTAAGAGGGTAAGGTTGGTAGTAAATCTTATGCACCATAGTTGCATTTGAAAAGAGCTGTTAATACTTGAGTGGAATTTGAGACTATCCAGTTCAAGGGAGAAACTTTATAACTCCGAGGCCATTATTCCTGAAAGACCTCTAGTTTGGAGTCAAAGGAATATAATTCTATTTCTAAAACAGTCACTATGAAATAATTTATTTCAATATTACATGCTCTATACTAACAATTAAAAGCCTAATTATACCCAATAAAATAATCATTGATTAATAAAAACAGAATAAATTCAAATAGCTTGGCTAGTCTTAGGGATTATCTCTAAACTTTGGCTGATTGACTAAAAGTTGCAAAATTATTCATCATTTTAAAAAAATATATATGTATGTGACTGCCTTTAGAAAATAGGGTGTCTCCATTGCTGCAATCCCTGCCACATCTTATTTTCCAACACTTGAATATTCTTACTTATACAGCTATTTAGTTTGTACAGATCTAAATAGATTTTATCTTTACTTTTTTTTTTTTTTTTTTTGCTTTTTTGGGTCACACCTGGCGATGCTCAGGAGTTTTTCCTGGCTCTTCACTCAGGAATTGCTCCGGCGGTGCTTGTGGGATCATATGGGATGCTGGGGATTGAACCCAGGCCAGCATGGGCTGGCCGCATGCAAGGCAAACACACTACCCGCTGGGCTATCGCTCCAGACCAATCTTTGCATTCTTAAGAGGCCAAAATATTCAAGGTCTGTTTTATCTTCCTGTGGCCAGATATCCTTAATTTCAGTTCCACTATAACGCTTCTAAATAAAATCTGAAAAGTTAATGTCTATAAAATTTATTTAAACAACACATTAGGAAATCTATTATCTGATTATAGCACACACACTCACACCCACAAGTGCACAAATAAAACAGTTCAGTGAAAAGTGTCAAAACGTTTATCTGTCTACATATTTTATCATATTTTATCTGTGAGAGACTCACAGACATAGGGCAGAGCTACTACTGGCTCTCCCCTGTGCCCAGCCGCTCACGAGGTGCCCGGGAGGGATGTCGGGTTCTAGCCCTGGCCTGCCACCCCAGCAGAGCCTCGCAGCAAGCCAGATGACCCCCCCACCCACTCCAGGAGGGCCTCCATTTTCCACATCTGGACTTCCCCCTCATCAGAACTCCACCCAGCAGACCAGCCTATCACAGCCTGGCTCGGCGTGGCTGCAAGCTGCCGCGCGGTTCATCAATAAATGCTGGACTTAGAGATAACTACAAGAGTATGCTACCTGCACGGCAGAGCCTGGCAAGCTACCTGTGTCATATTTGATATGCCAAATACCAGTAACACTTATAGACCTCATTCCCATTACCTGATGTAATGGTTTGAGGCTCTTTATATTCTTGGAGCAAGCAGATACCCTTGGGCTCTGCTAGCATGAGACAGGACATATGGAGATGTTACTGGTGCCTGCTCGAGCAAATCGATGATGAACAGGAAGACAGTGATACAGTTATATTTTATCACATCAAAGTATTGTTCATACATTATTTTGTATGGATTCATTTTATATAGTTTCCTTGGCCAAGGATTAATAAATCTAGACACATACTGTAAGATGAATAGTCTTCTTAAAATGAAGTTTCCAGTGATTTCTATAAGTGCTCAGGGAAATTTGCTTCATTGAGTGCACTTGTATGAAACTATAAAGCCAGGGGCTGAAGAGATAGTAGGTAGGGTGCTTGGCTTACACACAGTTGCCCGTGTTCAATCCCTAGTACCCCATGTGGTTTCCTGAGTACCACCAGAAGTGATTCCTGAATGCAAAGCCAGGAGTAAGCCCTGATGACTGCCTGGTGTGGATACAAAACAGAACAAACAGAACATAAAACCAACTTTTAAAAGCACTGCATACAAATATGTATTTTATATAATGAACAGGTTTACTCTGAATTACTGCCTTGCATGGAAGAAACACTATGTCTCAGTTAATTTCCAATGAGAAGGAAGTTTCTAATCTAGTGAATAGGAGTAATTAAAAAAATAGTAATTAAGAAATTTTTCTGTTTCTAGAAAATTGACAGATTTCATATGTAGAAAATTGCCACTTCATAAATACATTATGCAGTGAGCACCATATGGGCTTTTTTTTTGCTACAACTATTAAGAGGCAATTAAGTAAAGATTTGAGATGAAGAAATAAAGGCAATCTTTAGCCTAAAACATAAATTCAATCTTTTTAATGCATGTGAAAACTCAGTTTACTCTTTTTTTATTTATACTATCTTTAATAGTAAATAAGAGAAAAATATTTAATTGATTCAAATGTGAAAAATGCAAATTCTATACCACATCATCATTTTACTAAAAACTTTCTTACTGTGTTATAAATTTTGTTACCAAAAGCAAAGTAAAATGTTTATTCTGATATTTTTAGAAAAGACTTTAATAGTTACATTATGTTAGGCATTGTTAGTAAAATACTTAAAAATAATCCATTGACCTTGGACAGAGTAACTTTGTCATTGATGCTATCCCTAAGTCATATTTTATCTTTTCTAGAAAGTATACTCTAAAAATTTATGAAGAGCTTATTACACAGTATTTTGACATCACCAATGAAAAATGGAGGAAGGAAACAGATTTGGGCATAGAGAGAAGAGGTAGAGGAGAGATAGATATGTATCTTCCTACATATTGAGAGAAGTGGAACTGTGGTATAGACCCACTGACCTCACAAAATGCTGTGAGAATCTCAAGGCAATAAATATTTTTCATAGATTCCTACACTAAGCTAAGTTGACCAAGTATTCAGCTAGAACCTTTGAATAATGGGTTCCGCTAAAAGTGTGTTGTGTTACTCTGGACAGTTATTCTCGACACTCTAGGCCTGGCCATCCTTAATGGCTTACCGATTGAAGACTAGTAGTTACATTTCTAGTGAAGAAGCAATCAGAACAGAGCTTTTTCTTTCCTACATTATACTTCTTGTACTACTCAAGCTCTCTTTCTCCTATAGGTTTATCTACAGAGTATTTCTTCCAGTTTCTGGTATGTCTCTCTTCACAGGAAGACTGAGAGGCTCAAGATTGGTGAAATAAGTTTACAGTTCCCATAGCTGCAGATGGTCTGATGATCACAATGAATATTCATTACCTTAAGTCTCCATTATTCATTGTAGATTCCCCATTTCTCAGGAGAGGAGCGCCACAACAGCTGAGCTGGTGATTATTCAGAATCTCTATAAACTGCTGTTCATCATGCCTGTCTAAGACTGCATACTGGGCTAGGGTCTGTCACAACATATTACCCTGGGTTGTTTAAACAACAAAAATGAATTTTATCATAGTTGCAGGGGCTGAAAATACAAGGTCATGGTGCAATCAGACAATCAGATTTGGTTTCTGATGTGCCTTCTCTAAGTGGTTTGTGGATAGTCAACTTCACTCTAAGCAATTAGGCCTCTCTGTATTGATGCATATTATGTACATATGGGGGAAGAGGAGAGAGATAGAGACAGAGAGACAGGGAGAGAGAGAGAAAGAGAATTTCCCATATTGTCTTTTTTTTTAGAAATTGATAAGGTCTTCCTAAGAGAGATCCATGCCAGACCCACAGTTCCATTGACAACTCCAGAAGAGATCCAGAACCATCCACTCCAGACCCAGAGTTGTGCCACTGGCCCCATGTGAAAGCAACCTATGGAGCTGACCTCCTGGTAAGGGCTCGGCCAGCCCCTGGCCAGTCCAACATTGCTCCAAGGGTTCCTCACATGTGCGGGGAGGGGCCACTCTGGTCAGACTTAGAGCAGGGATTTGGGCTACTCCGCCCTTTTCTCCACCTCCATGCCAGCTACCATGGAAGAGAGACCCACAGCAGACTCAGAGCTCCATTGGCACTCAGCCGCTCTGTGGTCACATGACAGTCTTAGATAGTACTAGATTTTAGGAGCAGGTCCTTCCCAGGATCTTTCACATTTATACACTGTGTACAGTTTTAGGCATGTTCTAGCTGATACCTGTCATCCCATAAGCCTAGCAAGAAGCCAGAGCAACCCACACATCATGAGGTCAGTCATTCTCAACATCCAGACTCCACAGTTCCTCAGAGCTCCACCCAAGAGAAAACCTGATCTTTCCCCTTTAAGTTTCATCAGTAAGTGCTTGAGATGAGAGCCTTCTACTGAGAGCATACCACCTACATGGCAGAGCCTGCCAAGCTACCCTTTATTTGTTATTGTTTGTTTGTTGCTGTTTTTTTATTTCTAGTAAAATGATAGACTTTTGAGAACACTTATATTCACTGTCACAAAGAAGAATTTTCAGTACCTCAGATTTTGCCAGAGTTTCCCTGTTATTTTTTAATGTATTTTATTATACCACCATGAGATAAACAATTACAAAAATGTTCACGTTTGGGTTTTGGCCATACAGTGTTCCAGCCATACAGTATTCCACTAGTGCCCATTTCCAACCACCAATATCCCTGATTCTCTCTCTCCTCCCTACCTTGTTTTATTTGATATGTCAAAAACCAGTAACAACTATGGACCTCATTCCAATGACCTGAAGGAATGGTTTGAGGCTCTTCCTGTCCCTGGAGCAAGCAGATACCCTTGGGCTACACTCGCTTGGGACAGGACATATGGAGATATTACTGGTGCACACTTGAGCAAATCGATGAACAATGGGAAGACAAGTGATACAAGTGATAAGGTCTTCAGTACTTTACTTAATTTTTATCACCTCCTCACAAGCCCTATTTCTAAATAAAGGGTTCTACATAGAAATTTTGAGGAACACAGTGAAGTTCATGACACATATGGTTACTAAATGAAATAGTTCACCTTTGCAAACAAGGTAATGAAAAGATTACAAATACTTTGGAGTCAATCTGTTCCTTTCTCCATTTTACAGCAACAGGTAAGCTTTCACTTGATGATTAATATTCTGCGATTTAATATGGTGATGAGAAGATTTAATAATCTTCTCATCTGGTGAGAAGATTTAGTAATCTTCTCATCTGGTAGTTCCAGATGAGAACTACTCAGAGAGCCCAGAGTTCCTGATTGGGATCAACGTTACAGTGCAGTAATACTCCAGCCATCATTTCTACCATGTGTTCTCCATTGAGGACCAAGACACCTAATTCTGCTCATCCCAACTTGTGAAAACAAGAAGTATGAACAGTCTCTGAATGGGTGTGAAAAGTGATGATAAGTAGGAGCATTTGACTCAATTTCATGTATTCAATCTATAGTAGGTAAAGGAGCCTTCCACAGCTCTGACTCAGGTTACAAGTGTTTGGAGAGAGTCACGTTCTGTTTCTGAAAGGGATTTCCTACAATTGGGAACAAAGGTCTGCCTTTATCAGGTAATTACAACAGTTCATTAGAGAGATAGCTTAGTAGGCAATGCAGAAGGCTGAAACATGATTAGGGTGTCTTATGGGACCTTATTTTTTGGTTTTGATAAACAAGGTAAAAGACGACTTTCTCCTGGAAAGTCAGTGCCTTTGTGCTAGATGGTGTATGAGATTTTGTGCTAACCGCTCTTTAGTCCTTGTTAAAATCTCCATGAGCCCTAAATGTTTAAGACCCCCTAAGGGCCCAACACTACGCGGGGTTCAGCTGGGTCTCTAGCAGTATTCAGCTCAGGAGAGAGCAGATGTGGGGTTCAGCGGGGTCCCCGATATTATTCATAATCCATTAAGTTCCCCAGCCTGCATCCAGGGCAGATGGTCATCCCCCACTCATGGATAAAGGAACAAAACCACAGGCTCTTGAAAGTCTGAAGCTCTTGTTTTAACCTGTTCTCTATCACACTCCACCTCACTTCAGGAACCTCTCTCCAGAACCTCTCTCTCTCTCTCTCTAACTCTCTCTCTCTTCAGGAACCTCTCTCCAGGACTCACTCTCCCCCCCTCTCTCTCACTCTCTCTCTCTCTCTCTCTCTCTCTCTCTCTCCTCTCTCTCGGCAGGTTCTCCAGCAGGCCCCTCTCTCTCAGACATCTCTTTTCAGGGGCGTGTCCTCAGGTCCTCTCTCATGGCCTCCCTTCTCAGGCCCTCTCGATTCAGGGCTTCTATTGTCAGGGCCTCTTTCTCTTTCTTCTCTCTCTTCATCTAACTCTGTCCGTCTCTCTGTTTCTTTATCCTGCCTCTGTGTCTCTGTCTCTATTTCTCTGTCCCTGTGTCTTTTATTCAGGTCCTCTCTTCTCAGGCCCTTTCTCTTTCAGGCTGTCCACTGGTTCCTGGTCCTGGATCTGGCCTTCTGGACCTCTGGTCCTTTGATGCTGGTGCTGGCTCTCTGGCAGAGGAACCAGTCATTGAGGCCCTGGGGCTGCCTTCTGGCTCAGGCACCAGGCACATTGGGATTCTATCCTGAGACTCTATAGCTGCCTGCCTGACTCGGAATCTTGGTCTTATCCAACACCCCCCTTTTCTGTGTACTATTTCTAAAAGATTGAAACAATATCTATGAAGGAAAAACAAGATGGGGGTGGGGTTATGCAACACTTGTGTGGTGCTGCCTGAGACCCTGGTCATTTATTGACTATGTTTACAGAATTTATTGATATGCTTACATAACCAATTCTCTTAGATGACTACTTTGTTTTATCAAACAATAGAGTGACTTATTTGTGACTTGGCATTGTTTTTTCTTGCTAGTAAGTTAAGTATTCATCTGGGAAAATATTCTTCATATGTGATTTACTATCACTGTATCACTGTATCACTGTCTTCCCATTGTTCATCGATTTGCTCCAGTGGGCACTAGTAACATCTCCATTAGTCCTGTCACAAGCAAGTGTAACCCAAGGGCATCTGCTTGATCCAGGGACAGGAGGAGCCCGAAACCATTCTTCAGGTCATGGAATTGAGATACATAATTATTACTAGTTTTTGGCATAACAAGTAAATAAAATAAAAATAAAATAAATGTCCTTTAGTAATTAAAAATAAATTTATCAAAACAATAAAAGACTCCAATAGTTGATGAACTTGTCTGTTTTATTTATTGTCTTCTTTGTGTGGTCTTGAATGAGTAAATCCTGACATACTAAATTCAAAATATTCAGGCACTCACAATAATTGATAAATAATTGATAAATAATAGAATAAATTAAATAAATTTGTTTTGTATTCATTAAATGTTTATCAAGCACTGTGCACATAGAGAATATTAAAAAACAAAGACAAATTCATATCCAGGCATACAAGAAAAACTTAGGAGAAAAAATTTCTCTAAGAGAATGAATTATTAATCCTTAAAGACTGGAGACCTTAACTTGCTGAATGGAATTCAAGAAAGGTTTGTTTCACAGAGTACATTTTATTTAAATAATGTTTGAGTTGATAGAAAAGGCAACTTGGACCTCTTTACTAACAGCAAACACACAAATGGAGGATGGAAGAGTTAAAAACATCAGCTAGAGTTAATCTCAAAAATAAAAATGAACTTCAACATGAGTTTAAAAGGGGCTGATGTTTTTTCCTGTCTTTCCAAAAGCAATTAAAACAATCCCTAGAGCCTCCTGTTCAGGTCAGTAAATATTAGCTCACTGAAGGGCTACTTCCAGTAAGGGGTCCCTTGATGAAGTCTTTCAAGATACTAACCTCACCTACTGAATTAGAGTTTGTATAGGATAAGTGCTGTAATAAATAGGCTCCAAACGATAGTGCATAAATAAGCAGAAATTAATTGTTTACTCTGATAAACCACTTCACAAGCTGCCAGTTTTGATTTGCTTCTGTGCTACAACCGCCTAAATATGAAGATTTTGATCTCTAGATTCACAGCACCAAAATTCATTTTTATTTATAGAAAGAGGTGGAAGAAAGAGTATTGACAGAGGAAATAATTCATCCCTAAATATTTAATCTGGACATTGCATACATTAGCATATTACTCTGCTAATATCTCATACATCAAAACTTAGTTTCATGGTCACTTAGAAAAAAGGACTTAGAAAATATGATTTCTGACTGATTGGTCATGTTTGCAACTAATAGTTTATGGGGAACTAAGTAAGTTGAGCACTGGGTGAAATATGAAGCTCCAAAATTCAATGCAATCACATATGTTAGATATTTACTTCTGAAAATTGTATTAGAACATATCATTTACCAGGTTTTGCACCTGTCCCATTAATATATCCTTACCAAACCTCTCTATTGTATTTTATCTACATCTAAATATTGAATTTTTCTAGAAATATGATATTGATTTTCCTTGCTTTTACTAAACACATGCTCTACTAATGCTATCAACGTAGATACTCCTAACAGCTTCAAACATCATTTTAGTTGTGAATAGTCATAGATGCATTTTCTCTTTGCATTTATTCTCTGTCCATAATATTAATCTCTTTCTCTATGGCCTGAAACAATGTGGAACTTCCTTCCTAATTACCAACTCAGCATCTCTCCAGCTGGATTTTAATAAGCTTCATCGTCTATCATTAAAATACATTTTGGTCAACAATGTACTAAATAATGACAGTGATCCTAAAATGCTATAAATTACTAAGTTGTTCTTAGGCTTTAATTTATAGATTAATAGTTATTCACTATGATGTTCACACCAAAAACTTGAATCTTCTAACAATGCATTTACCTGTTTCTCATACAAAAATTGGTACATCACGGCATTACAAACCTAACTTCATTAAAATGTAACTAGGAATTCCTACCCTCTAAAAAACACATTCCTCAAACTCTATGTTTGCGTCAACCTTTGTAAAATCCATGAGTCCAAAGACAGTAGCAAGGATATCATTTAAAGTAACCTTTTGGGGACTGGAGTGATAGCACAGCTGGTAGGGCTTGCACTTGACTGACCCAGGTTTGAACCCTGGCATCCAATATGGTCCCTAGAGCACTTCCAGGAGTAATTCCTGAGTGCAGAGCCAGGAGTAACCCCTAAGCATTGCCAGGTGTGACCCAAAAAAGCAAAGAGTGAATAAATAAATTAAATAAATAAAATAACCTTTTCTTCTGAATTATATCCCAATTCTGTTATCTCTGTTGTTTCAACACCAACATAAGTTACTGACCATTTTCACCTATAAATAAGCTATTTTTTACCCTTCTTTCCCTTTAGTTCCTCTTCTGTTATATAGTTACAATATAGTCAAAATCATCTTTTCAAATTTCAAATAAGTTCATTGTTTCCTTTCATTTAATGAATTCACAAAGCTTTTCAGTATATTTTATTTATTTATTTTTTTTCTTTTAAAGTATCTTATTATACCACTGTGAGATATACAATTACAAAGATATACAATTACAAAGTTCATATTTGGGTTTTGGTCATACAGTGTTCCAGCACCCATCCCTCGACCAGTGCCCATCTCCCACCACCAACGTCCCGGTTCCCTACCCCCCTTCCCCACTCCGCCTTCATGGCAGGTTCTTTATTTCTTTCCCTTTCTCTCTCTTTCTCTTTTCCTTTCCTTCCAGACTATGGATTACAGAACATACATTAAAGGGTTGTCATGTGTATCTTTTTGCCTGTATTTAATGTTCAGTTCTAGGTTGATATAAGAGGGAGAGAGATGCAGAGACAGAGAGAGAGATAGAGAGAGAAAGAGAGGAAACTGGGGTACCTGCTATTAAGGCAGCCTGGGGGGACAGGAGGGGAGGGGTACATTGGTGGTGGAAATGGGGCACTGGTGGAGGGATGGGTGCTGGAATACTGTATTACCAAGAACCAATTATGAACACCTTTGTAATTGTATGTTTCCACGGTGGTATAATAAAAAAAAATTAAAAAAAAGAAATTATCACAAACGTGTGGGAGTCAGAGGCTAGGTAAGACAGAAAATGGAACAGTGTGCTAACAATTTTCAGTATATTTTAAAACAATTGAATTGCACTTTAGGTAATTCAATCACTATAGTGTTACTGTTTATGATTTTGACATACATAGTTATTGTACCTTCACTACCACCAAAATGTCCAAGACCAGGGGCCGGAGCAATAGCCCAGCAGGTAGGGTGTTTGCCTTGCATGTGACTGGCCTATGCCGGCCCGGGTTCAATCTCCTGCATCCCATATGTTCCCCTGAGCACCGCCAGGAGTGATTCCTGAGTGCAGAGCCAGGAGTAACCCCTGAGCGTCACCGGGTGTGACCCAAACAGCAAAAATAAAAAAAAAAGTCCAAGACCCACCATTATTGCACCTTCAATAAAATAATGCCTATTTTTCCTCTGACTCAAACCCAAAGTGATTATAGAATGTATGGACTCTAAGGACCCAGATATGCAATGGTAATTACTTTGACTCAAGCAAAGCATTAGAAGCTGTGTATTATGGGTTTTATATAATTCCCAGTTACTGGGTCATAAAGAGAACTAGAGATCCAAGGGTATGTGCTAAATTGAACTAATAGTTATTTTAGTTAGCATCTATTTATTATGAATGAGTGTGATACACTGATGTGTTTGCTACTGGTACCCTTTTCACTCTGTTCCTCTTCTGCTTAATATCTATTTAATGCTTGTGTTCTTCAAACTTATTTGAGGGGTGTGTTCTATTTCTTGAACATATTAAATATTGAAATGTTACATCATTCCTTAAGTTGTGAAAACTCCTATATCATCTCTTCTTGCTCCTTTCTTCATTTCTCATGCAGGGTATACCTGGAAGTCCTGTGCAGACTGAGAAGTATGCAGTGTCAGGGACCAAATTGCTGCCCCTTGCTGATAGGATTGTGCTCTACCATGTTAGCCAGATCCTAAGCCTTGCCCACCCACTACACCCCCACACCTTTTTTAAGCAGAGAGGAAGAGAGAGATATAAATAGGAAGAGAGAAGAATAAATAGTTATATCAGCATATATTTCTTAAAATGCAAAGTCAGCGCATATTTCTTAAAATGCAATCCTAGAATGCATAGCACTGTGATCTGGTCCCTGACAGTGCATACTTCACCATCTGCCCAGGCTTTCCAGGTCTATCCTGGGAGAGAAATGAAGAAAGGAACAATAAGAGATGATATGGAAGTTTTTCAAAGCATAAGAATCGATTGAGTTCTCTTGACCCCTATTTCCTTATCTAGATTACTCTTCCACTGCAATGTAATGAGAGTTCTGCTAGATGATTAGCCGATAACTAAAAATTATGTCCCCTCTAACGTCCACTCATAATTTATTATTAAGACCTATTCAGAATTGTGATATCCTGTTTGTCTTTTCACTATCATCTTGTTATTTTTGCTTTACATCTTTTTGCAGATTTTCACATGTTCATAACCTACAGCAACCTTCAAATATGCCAATTAGAAAACTATAAAAATGTGAGAAATAACTTGCCATAAATTAAGTTGGGGGATAAAACACCTGTTTTATATGATGTTATTTTGGTTCTATTTAAATTCAGAGTTATCACATTTTTATATAGCTTGGGTTTTTTGGGTCTATTTTTGTTCTCCTTTCAAGTAAATGTAATGCCTTTGAAAAGTGCCAAATTATCAGCACAGACTTAAATTATTTAGGTTATAAAATATGCAGCATCAATAACAGCAGAAAAGTCTATCAATGCCACTTGAATAAATATCACAGTTAAGGGTCCTTACTTTAAATAAAGTACAAAGGAGGAGAGAAAATGTGTAGATATATAACAGACATATAGAGGTGATATAGGGATACTGTGTAAAAGCAATAAGCAATATATTGTAACTATACATATTATTAAAGAAAATATTATCATATTTATAAAAACAAGTAAGAGCAACTAAAACACCTCCTTCCACAAAGTTGATTCTCTTGGACCTCATATCATTGAAAATGTTATCAATGGAAAGAAATATATAATAAGGTCTTCAAATGGTTCATGTATTTTAACTTAAACTGAATAATTAAAGTTTTCTATCATCAAATTTCCCTGAACATATAATTCATGCTCAATTAACATAGACCAAATTCATCGCCCTCTTTAATGAAAAGTGTCCTAAGAGCTTTAAATAAAGAAGATGGTTTTCATTCATTGCTAAGCCAAACCTAACCTCCTCCCTGAATCCTGTGAAAAACAGCAAAACTAGCATGGTTAGTGCCAGCCCAGGCCCAGTTAAGCTTATGTTCTGGACTTAATGTTTGACCCTTGGTATTTATGGTTTGTAAAAATCACTCTCAGTCTATACATCATGCCTTATAGATAGGATATGTTTGACTGAAAAAAAATCAGTCAGTTCTTCAGTACTCATGTCCATATAGAAATCAGAGGCCTTATATCATTCCCTGAGACCAAGCAGAGGTGATCCCTTTGAGCAGAGATAGTAGTAAACCCTGAGTATCAACTATTTTGTATCCCAAAGAAAAATAAGTCAAAATTAGAGACAGGTACAATAAGTTGATATTTTCAGCAACGATTTCTGTCTTGATGTACAAATACTATGACAGAAGATGTTTTCCTAACTTGGGGACTTTACAAGAATTTAAACAGGCACAAGAAGTGCAGAGTTTGGAGCTTCCATGCCTGAGAACAATAGTCAACAGACCAATATGTTGAGGCAGCAAGTCCTGTTCTAAGAGCTAGTTGTGAAAATGCTGAGTCCTAATTATACATGGCTGGACAGTAAGTTAGCTTAACAGGATGCCACTGAGTGATATTTCTGAGTCTTGTCAGTAGGAAAGGAATTTAATGTACATTTGTTTGTATCTTCAGGATGAAAGTAGAAGGCCCAGCTCCAAAATGCAGTTATATGATGTTTATGCTGTGAACTTAGACACTTCTTATATTTTCTAAGCAAACCATTGCTATAAAAGAAAAATCTAAATACTATCAAAGGGTCAGAGAGAAAAAATCTCTGAGAGAAAAAAATTACATTACAAAGGATATGGATAAGAATATTCCTACTCCTTCAGGGTAACTGTATTGTGATTTGGAGAGAATGCATAATAAGCTTAGAGGAAAAATTCTTTTTTTATCAGATAAAGTGATAAAAACTTTTCTCTTTGGTGAAAGTATTTTACCTACATAGCCTGTCCACTGTCCCATTGAACTAGACCACACCTCTTTTAGGATTAGTTGTGCAACTCAAATCTTAGACAACGTGTATGTATTTTTTCTGGAAACAATATGTTCATTGATCATCTTTGGGACCATAAGTACTGTGACTGACAAATTACTTCTGAGAAGCTGATGCTGGAGGAGAGAGGTTGAGAAGTTGGATGGTGTGGGATGTTGTTATAGGAAAGTGGAGGAGCATTTGTAGAAGACTTGAAATTGGATTTGCTTAGGTTTAGAGAAATAAGAAATTAATGTGTGTCAAAAGAAATCACAATTGGTATTGGAATAACACTGTAGAGACAGGATCACTTGTATCACAAGTGTTCATTGTTCATCGATCCCATTGTTCATCAATTTGCTCGTTTGGGCACCAGTGATGTCTCCATTCATTGGAAATGAGGCACATTATTGTTTCTGTTTTTGGCATGTTTGGCACTTCATACACCATGAGTATCTTGCCAGGCTCTGCCGTGGCTCTGGGTTCATCCCAGAGGCCCAGATTTTTCTGTGTCAGACCATCAACCATGCAGGGCCCACTGGGCAGAGCCCTGGGTATAGACAAGCCTGTCTCCTGTTTGCCACCTGCCAATGCAGCTGGGCACCACAGCCACTCCTGCAACACCTCGAGAGTCTACACTTCAGCATTGTATTTTGAATGCACATGTATGTCTCCCACAATACTACCACTTTTGTCCAGACAGTACTCACTTAACAGACAATAGACTTTGATCACTCTCTCTTGTCTCATTTCTCCTTTTCCTTCTCTATAAACATTTTAGTATACTGCATCTCTGTGAAAATTCATCTCTAAATATTGTCAATCCAGTCATGTTATTAAGTCTAAAAAATTATATACTGTTTGTTGCAGGACTCCTAAGCCTCTGCATCTGCCCTGGATTGCCTCCTGCAGGTCACTTCATAGATAAATGTGTCAGTTTATCTGACCATTCTATACTGGCCGGTATAAATATTCTCTCATGCTACCACAATCATCGTGGTACTAGCTAGATCTTACCAGCATAAGATCTGGTAATATGCATCCAACATGCCTGGCCATGTTGGATATCTAAGTAATTAGACCAGAGAGAAATGCTGTTTGCTCCAAGCAAGCAAGCATGACTCCCTGATAACTCAAAGGCAACTAAAATACAAAACTACCATGAAGTAGATGAGACTCTTGTGAAGGCTTGGAGAAATATTTAACTGGCATTAGTATTAGTCTTTGGTACAGAGACATGCCATCTTAGAAACCCCCTTATCTACCCTATAAAGGCATTTCCAGGCAGATCTTGGCTCAAGACATTAGCATCTAAAAGGGTTTATATGAGGTGCTGGGAGAAATTACCTGAGGGCATTTGACCCTCCCTGCTTCCCATAAAAGTGGGAGGTCTGAGTTGCAGGGGTATAAAACTAGGTTGCTTCCTCTCTGGCTCTCTCCTTTTGGGTTCTCTTTTGGGGCTTGCACTCCTCTTGGGAGTCTTGTCTTTGTCTCCTCTTTACAGGGCCTTAACACGTGGTGGCTACCATCTTGGTCTACATGTGGCTGGGGTTCTAGCTGGGAATCCTAAGCACAGGTTTTTTCCTATTGCTGATTTGTATGCCTGAACCCGTGATAAGTAAAGCATTATAAAACTGCATCAGATTCCTGAGCCTTCATCCATTCCCTGCAGGCTTCGGAGGTAGAAGGGAACTCGCTTTCCCTTTGTTCTTTTGTACCCTGGATCATATACAAACCAATATCAGAGATTATGAACATGTATCCCTATTATAAGCTCAACAAAATCCAAGCCCAATATAACCCAAACTAACCCAACTTAATTTTAATTATAAATATGGAAGGAGAAGTGTATGTGCTCCAATATTTAGATATAAGTTAATGCTATTTGGTTCTTCTTAATCTGTCTTCTTTTTTCTTTTTTGGGTCACACCTGTCAATGCTCAGGGGTTACTCCTGGTTCTTTGCTCAGGAATTACTCCTAGAGGTGCTCAGAGCACCATATGGGATGCCAAGGATCGAACCCAGGTCGGCCATATGCAAGGCAACATGCCCTACCCTTTGTGCTATTGCAATCTGTCATTTTTATGTTCAAAAAAGGCCAAGCTCCTAAATTCTTTCTTTCTTTTTTTTTTTTTTTTTTTTTTGCTTTGTGGGTCACACCTGGTGATGCTTAGGGGTTACTTCCTGGCTCTTTGCTCAGGAATTACTCCTGGAAGTGCTAGTGGACCATATGGGATGAGGGGATCAAAGCTGGGTTGGCCGCATGCAAGGCAAACGCCCTACCCACTGTGCTATCAATCCAGCCCCTAAATTATTTCTTACACATCAAGAAATGAGTTGGGCTGTAGAGATAGCATGGTTTAAAACCCCTCCATTGCATGCTATTCATTTTCTTTCATCCTTTGATCCACATATGGTGCCCCAAAACCGCAAGGAGTGATCCCTGAACACAAAAGCAGGAATGATACTTGTGTACCACCGAGTGTGACTCAAAACCTCACAATACATATATTTAAATATACATTAATTAGCATATACAAATATATTAATGATTGAATGCAAATATCATTTCACTATTCTGAAAGTTATGATGAAACTTATGATTTTTTAAGATGTTGATTTGAAACATTTAATGTAGTCTGTTGTAACAAGTGCAAGCTTGATATATCTATGGAACTCATTTGAGGGAAAACTTCATCGAAGTGACAGAACAATCTGTTGGTCACTCTAAAGGCTCTGTAGAATTTTGGTCTTGATCAAGTCTTACATCATGCTCAAACAAAGGCAGGTGGGTACTAATATATGTTAAGCATCATCAATTTCACCAGTGAGAAATAATTTCTGTCATCTGCTATGCTAATTAACAGACATTTTAGGACTGATCAAAAATAAAAGTAATTGAAAGACATATAATAACTGCCTTTGGAGTATGGTTTTAATTAAAATATTTCAGATAGGTTTTCCTAATTAAACTACTTCAAATGTTAACTATTCTCCTGCCACTAACTCAATTATTTGAACTCAAGCACACAGGTATATCAAAGTACCTAAAGCACAATGTGTAAAATGGATATGAAACTGTTCTTTCCAGTAGTGCTTATCAATATAAATAACTATTACTCCCCAGTTATCTTATTTCTGGGTCTTTTCATGTGTTCTGGTTGTCTGGGTTTTCTCAGATTGCCTCAATATATTAATCTAGATAACTCATATTCATACTTTAAATCTGCCCTTCGAGTAGACTTATCTAAATGTCTTAAATACAGGCTGAACACATCATCTTGACTTTCATTCGCAATCTTTGCATCATTACTGTGTACTGCATTATATTGTACTTGTGGATTTAATTATATGCTAATGTTTCTCTTAGTTTCTTCTTTAATTATATGCTAATGTTGAGACTCCAGCTAAAGACAACTCCCCACTCCATGAGGGCCTCCATTTTCCACATCCGGACTTCTCTCTCATCAGTACTCCACCCAGCAGGCCAGCCTATCACAGCCCGGCTCACGCGTGGTTCATTAATAAATGCTGGACTTAGAGATGACTACAAGAGTATGCTACCTGCACGGCAGAGCCTGGCAAGCTACCCGTGTTGTATTTGATATGCCAAATACCAGTAACAATTTTAGACCTCATTCCCGATTTGTTGGAATGGTTTGAGGCTCTTTATGTTCCTGGAGCAAGCAGATGCCCTTGGCTCTACTAGCATAAGACAGGACATATGGAGATGTTACTGGGGCCCGCTCGAGCAAATCGATGATGAACGGGAAGACAGTGACAGTGATACTAATGTTTCTCTATATTATAGGGATAAACACATTCTTTCCCTGATTCATACCTAAATCAGATAAGTCCAAATTTATGAACACTGAAATGTAATTTCAGAAGCTGCTTATTTATTTCATTTATATTTTTCATTATTTACTAAAAAGTATACTTCATTTTATTTTCTACTCAATGAGTGGAAAAGGTATTGATAGAATTCTAGTTTTTGTAAAGTGATGTCATGTGTTATTAAACCCTGTGACACACTTATTATTATTTTATAACACAAATATTCCTTCTTTAGTGTTTTATATTTATAATTTTTGTAATTACTTTTAATAATATAAAAGATACCCCTTTAATATTTTAGGCTGAGAAAAAATTATCTTTTACTTCCCTTCATTGGAAATGTCTTGCTCTTTTATTTTGAAGTATATTTTGGCATATATGTCTACATTTGGTTGATGTTGTTTTATATTTTAAGATGTTATTTTTTATCATCTATTCTTTATTTCTGTTGAGACTCCAGCTAACAGTTTTACTAATTACTTATATTTTGGTAAGATTGTCTCTCTTGTTTGATTTTTTTGAGAGATAGCACACACAGTGTGATTAGACTTAATCTTAGAGGCTCTGTACTCAGTGATCACTACTGGAAGTGCATAGCGGTTATATGCTGTGCTTGGGGTCAAATTTGGGTTGACTTTTCCCTCTGGGACCCTTAGACTTCCTCTAACACCATGCACAAAGGTCAGATCAAAATGGATCATTGATCTCAACATCAGATATGAATCCATAAGGTACATAGAAGAAAACATAGGAAAAACTCTTTACTATATCGAATCTAAAGGCATACTCAAAGATGAAACAGCACTGACAAAGCAAATGGAAGCAAGCATAAACAAATGTGATTATATAAAACTGAAAAGCTTCTGCACCTCAAAAGAAACAATGACCAAAATACAGAGACAGCACACAGATTGGGAAAGAAGATCCACTTACTTCCCATCTGATAAGGGGTTAATATTGAGGATATATTGGGCACTGGTAGAATGCTATAAGAAGAAAACAGCCAACCCCATCAAAAAATGGGAGAAGAAATAAACAGAAACTTCCAAAAAGAAGAAATTAGAATGGCCAAAAGGCATATGAAAAAGTGCTCTTCATCACTAATTATCAGGGAGATGCAAATCGAAACAGCAATGAGGTATCATCTCACGCCACAGAGACCAGCACACACCCAAAAGAGCAAGAACAACCAATACTGGCATGGATGCAGGGAAATAGGGACTCTTATCCACTGTTGGTGGGAGTGCCGACTGTTCCAACCCTTTTGGAAAACAATATATGGACAAACAATATGGACATTTCTTCAAAAACTAGATATTGAGCTCCCATTTTACCCAGCAATACCACTCCTGGGAATATACCCTGGAAATTCAAAAACACACATCAGAAACACTATCTGCATTTCAATGTTCATTACAGCACTATTCACAATAGCCAGAATCTTGAAACAACCTGAATGCCCAAGAACAGAAGACTAGCTAAAAGAAACTGTGGTACATCTACACAATGGAATACTATGCAGCTGTCAGAAAAGATGAAGTCACGAAATTTACATGCAAATGGAAGGACATGGAGAGTATCATGCTGAGTGAAATTAATCAGAAAGTAAAAGACAGATATAGAATGACTGCACTCATAAATATACACCAGTGCTTACTAATTATGGGAAATGTTAGTGCCACACCAAAACTGAACATTGAATGCACACAAAGGGAGTTACATGATAATCCCTAAACATCTGTAGAGCAAGCTACAATGTGTAAGAGACAGAGAAAGAAAGAGAGATTGGGGTTGGAGTGATAGCACAGTGGGGAGGGTGTTTGCCTTGCACCCGGCCAACACGGGTTTGATCCCTGGCATCCCATATGGTCCCCTGAGCACTGCCAGGAGTAATTCCTGAGTGCAGAGCCAGGAGTAATCACTGAACAATGCTGGGTGTGACCCAAAAAGGAAAGAGAGAGAGAGTGAGAGAGAGAGAAATAAGAAAAATAGTGCCTGCTCTAGAGGCAGGTTAGGGGAGAGGGGAGGGAATTTAGGGATATTGGTGGTGGGAATGGAGCACTGGTCGAGGGACAGGTGCTGGAAAAGTGTATGACTGAAACCCAATCATGAATATCTTTTTAATTGTATTCTGCATGGTGGTACAATAAAAAAATTAAAAATAAACAAATTTGGGTTGGCTGAACTTACGGCAAGCACATAAGTCCATATAGTATATCCCTAACACTTGTTTGACTTTCAACTGTAAAATATCAATGTGCACGGTCTAATGTTCAATATACTTATCCTGTTCATTTTATAGGGTTTTTTAAATCTGTTAAGACTATTATTTATTTTTATAAAATTATTTTCCATCCATTATTAACCCTTTGTATATTGTTTCCATCACTTTCTCTTTATCCTTTCTATGAGTCTTGAATTATGCAAGTTAGAATTTTGACTATTTTCTCTATGTCTGTCAATTTTTTATGTGTTTCATTCATTTGTTTTTCTTGGTTTAAATATCTACCATTTACTTATAATAATTTCGATAAAGTTTTCCCTTCTCTCAAAATATGCTCTTAACTGACTTGAGTTCATAGTGATAATAATTACATTTTAAAATTAGCTAATAACAATATAGTACCTTCAGATTTCTAGAGAAGTATTTTAAAATAGGATAGTTACCACATATATTCAAGTACAGTTTCTCCTATTGTTAAAATCTTAGTATTGTAAATTTTTGAAAAAAAATGAATAAATACAATTAATGACTTCACATATAATTTTTCATTCTTTTTCATATTTTCTGATCATTAATTTAATTCCTGTTATAATATTGGAAAGGAAAATATATATATGTTACTAAGGCAAGGGAGTTTAATATAAATAAAATATAGAACTATTATTTGGAGCTGAAGAGACAGTATAACGAGTGTATGCTTTCCTGGCACACAGCCAAACCTAGATTTTATCTCCAACACTCCATATGGTACACTCCATATGGCACCACCGAAACAGTCCCTGAATGCAGAGTCAGGAGTAACCCTTGAACATCACCAGGTGTGGCTAAAAACCAAATAAATATCTGTGTGTGAGTGTGTATATTATATATACATATGTATAATAGGAGAGAGACACAGGTGTTTCCGCCGGGATCGAACCGAGGACCTTTCGCTTGTGAGGCGAACATGATAACGGCTACACTACGGAATGGGAGACTCATGTGGCTGTATGTCAAATAATGGGAACTAATTATTGAACTGAACAAGTTTAAAAGAGTAGAGAAAGCCATTCTAGAGAAGTAATGGGGGCTGGGCCTTTCGCTTTCGGCTTTTGGCTCCTCGGCCTTTTGCTTTTGGCTTTTTGCTCTTTGGCCTTTTGCTCCTTCTTCTGGGTCGGACCTATCTCGGGTGAGATCCTCTCTCTCTTTGGTGGGAGACTTAAGCTCTTTTGTATGGTCAAAGTTCGGATGCTACCTGCACGGTAGAGCCTGGCAAGCTACCCGTGTCATATATGATATGCCAAATACCAGTAACAATTTTAGACCTCATTCCCATGATTTGATGGAATGGTTTGAGGCTCTTTATGTTCCTGGAGCAAGCAGATGCCCTTGGGCTCTACTAGCATGAGACAGAACATATGGAGATGTTACTGGTGCCCGCTCGAGCCAATCGATGATGAACGGGAATACAGTGATACAGTGATATATAATAAAATATATGTATTATATGTGTATATAATACATATATAAATATGTATATATAAATACATATATGTATGTATATATAAAAATATGTATTGATCACTTGATCACTTGAATCACGTTATTCATCGATTTGCTTGAGCGGGCACTAGTAACATTTCCATTGGACCCTATCACGTCCAATGTAGCCCAATGGCATCTGGTTGATTCAGGAATACGAAGAGCCTCAAACCGTTCCTTCAGTGTCTTTACAAGGAAGTCAGACCATCTTGTAGGTGGGCGGCCACGTGATCTTTTGACATCCCATGGGATCCAGTCGGTAACGGCTCTAGTCCAGCGGTTGTCTCCAAATCGCATTACATGTCCAGCCCATCTGATTTTCGATGCCTTGGCAAACGAGACAGCATCCCTGATTCTGGAATAGCGACGGAAGTCAGAACTCCGGATTCCTTCTCTCACTTGAGTGAGGCGTGATATTCCAAGCATAGCTCTTTCGATTCCTCTCTGGGAGACCCGAATAGCATTCTCATCCTCCTTTCGTAGGGCCCAGGTCTCTGAGGCGTATGTTAATGCAGGGAGAACGGTGGAGTCAAAGAGATGTGCCCAGAGCCGGAGGTTCTTTGTCCTTTTAGCTATTTCTTTGATGCCTTTGAAGGCATTCCATGCCTCTCTCTTCCTCCTGCGCAGCTCAGGTTTTAGGTTGTTCATCATGTTGATTTCTCGACCTAGGTACACATAACTGCTGCATTCAGAGATGTTTACATTCAGAGATGTTTATTCCATTGAGAGTGAATGGGGCCTCAGGAACTAGTTTATACTTCATGAACATTGTTTTCTTTAGATTCAACTGTAGACCTATCTTTCCACATTCTCAGTCAAGTCAGCCAGCATTTGTGCCGCTTGGCTAATGTTTGGTGTTATTAGAACGATGTCATCAGCGAGCGGAGGTGGTGAAGTTGCTGACCATCTATCTTCACTCCCATTCCTTCCCATTCTAATTGTTGCATGATGTTCTCGAGGGTGGTGCTGAAGAGTTTTGGTGAAATGGTATCACCCTGTCGAATCCCTCTTTTCACATTAGTGATCACTTCTTTGTAGAATGGTGAGATCCTGGTGGTGAATCCGTAATACAGCTCACAAAGGATCTTGATGTATTGGGTTTGAACACCCTGTTTGGCTAGGGCTTCGATGACTGCTTCAGTCTCCACAGAATCAAAGGCTTTCTGTAAATCAATGAACGTGAGACAGAGCGGCATCTTGCACTCCCTACAAACCTCGATGAGCTTGGTTACTGTGTGGATATGGTCGATTGTGCTGAATCCTTTCCGGAAGCCTGCTTGCTCGCATGGTTGTCCTTCATCTAGTGTTCTGCTAATCCTGTTCAGGATGACTCGTGTAAACAGCTTGTATGTATTATATATCTGTGTGTGAGTATATATGTATATACACACACTCACACACAGATATATATTTGGTTTTAGCCAAACCTGGTGATGTTCAAGGTGTGTATGTATTTTATATATGCATATATATATATATAAAATGCATAAATTTTATATATGTATTATATATGTATATATAATACACACTCTCACATATATGGAGAGATAGAAACATTAAAAAGTCAAAGACAAAAATCATTTCCATTTAAAGGAGTAAAATTTTTAAAAGAAACAATATATAGCATGAAGATTGACTTTTAATAAATCCAATCTAATCTTCTTGTAAATACAATTAACTCACTTAGAAAAGAAGTCACAATTCACACAAAAATTCAAAATTGTCACCAAAAATTAACCAAAGGAATAAATCAAACTAAATAAAAACATTTTTATAATTTTAAACTATAAAAGATTTTGATATACTAAATTGCCTAATGAACAACATAAGATATGATTAAATATATGGTTTATTTGTTGAGGTGTTAGTAATTGGCACAATTTGATTTGAGTACTGCTCTTATTCTTAGTGTCTATGGCATTAAGTTTTGAAAATGCAATAATTCTGTACATAATATGCACTTGTCAACAAGTATATGAGAAATTATTTAATATTCACATGAGAAATTTTAACAGCTAAGAGTGAGGGTATGAAACTTTTTTTTCAATAAATGTGCTACTATTCTAAGCTGATATACCTTTTCCGCATCTTGCAACGGACTAAAAAGATATTAAACAGAATATAAACTTCTTTAAAGTAAAGACCAGACAAAAATTATTTTTCCATGTTTCTATTTTCCTAACAACAATGAAACTATGTCCAGGGAAAGCATGTAGAATAACAATCATCTGCCTGTACCAATGAACACAATCTTTAGTTTTAAGTACTGTTTACTCAGATATGAGCCATAGAAAACATAAGAGTTTGCAGTCAAAGAAAGACTGCTAGTTCAAAGAGTATAAAGATACACTTAAAATGATCAGTTAATATAATATTTCGCATTTAATATGTTTGAAAGAAAGTAAAATTTAATTATCAAATGATTATAAAAAATTTACAATAGTATATTGACTATGTACATAATACAAATATTAAATATATATAAACATACATATCTACTTAAATAAATGTTTATATATACACACATGTGTTTAATATATGTTCAATATATACACATGCATTTTTGTGCATATATACATATTTTTAATGGGAATTTTAACTAATTATTTTAAGTTATATTTAATCCACGATTAGATCAATAACATAGTACCAGGCCACAAAATATACAATTTCTAATTGTTTCTGGAATGTAATTTTGAAGCTATATTTAAATCAATGGCCCATAACTTTAATTTATTCTCATGTTTGGCAATAGGAATTTTTTTCCTCTTCTACGACCCCCTAAAATTTTCTGGATGATTGGAGATGAGCTGAGGAAAACAAACATTTTCTTTGGGCAAGGCTTTCTCAATTTTCCTGTTTTAGTATAATAAAACATGAGTTTTAATTAAGTTTGTAGCCTTACCATCTGTGAGCATCTGGAGTTCCATTCTGTTGCAGTTTTGAAGCAAGTGCACCAATTCCAAGTCTCCTGAAAGCAGAGGACCTGTAGACCGAATAGCAGGGTAACAGCCACCAGTTAAATTTTTTCCCTTAGGTCACTTTCCGTTCTCTTTCTGTCCATAAAAGACTCAGTATAACCCTTCAAGGTCTCGTATACACTATTATTACTGCAGAAAATGTTCAGAAATCTATCCTTTTGTTTTCTTTTAATAATGTCATATTTGATTTTTGTCATACCTACTCAACCCCTTTTAGAATACAATTTGGGGGGTTATTACTTGCCTAACTGATAACATTAAAACATGTGTATTACAAATAAGGAAAATATTAAAACTAGCTCTATAAAATAAATCTAAGGTTTGCTGTTTTCTAATATAAAACATTTAAATAATCGATTATACCAATGTTATCTTCATTTCAAATTGACATAACCATTTCTACCACACATATTGATATATAATTATTTCACTGTAAATAGAATAAAAGTTGAAAAAAATCAACTTTTGCTAAATAATCTGTAATTTGTGATCTTGAAGTTATCTCATTGCTAAATTGTAATGTAATTATCAGTGACACTTGACATACATGGTTGGACAGCTGTTGAACTTGGGATTTATCACTGTATCACTGTATCACTGTCTTCCCGTTGTTCATCGATTTGCTCGAGCGGGCCCCAGTAACATCTCCATATGTACTGTCTCATGCTAGTATAGCCCAAGGGCACCTGCTTGCTCCAGGAACATAGAGCCACAATCCATTCGGAATGAGTCTATAATTGTTACTGCTATTTGGCATATCAAATACAACACGGGTAGCTTGCCAGGCTCTGCCATGCAGGTAGCATACTCTTGCAGTCATCTCTAAGTCCAGCATTTAATGATGAAACACACGGCAGCTTGGGCCGCGCTGAGCCGGACTGTGATAGGCTGGTCTGCTGGGTGGAGTTCTGACGAGAGAGAAGTCCAGATGTGGAAAATGGAGGCCCTCATGGAGTGGGGGGTCATCTGGCTTGTTGCAAGGCTCTGCTGGGCTGGCGGGCCAGGGCTAGAACCCGCCATCTCTCCTGGGCTCCTTGTGAGCGGCTGGGCACAGGGAGAGCAAGTAGCAGCTCCTTGGGATTTATAATTGTCAAAAATATTTATCACATATTTTGAATGCAATTACCTGTAATTGATTATGTGATATATTGGGAAAGTATTATCTATATATCTAGACCCTATCTTACAAGTAATTTCAATAGATTTTAAATACTTAGGCGTTGTGCCTACTTAGAAGATTTTTGTCTTCTAAGTAGGCACTACAATTAAGATTTTTAAAGACTGTAAAATATTTTCTTTAGAAAAATGCACATGATGCCTCTAAGTGTATGTATTCCAATCCACAATGTGTAAGAGAGAGAAGAAAGAGAGGGGGAGAAAGAGAGAAAAGAGGTAAGGAACCTGCCATAGAGGCAGGCGATGGGAGGGGGAGAGAACTGGGGACATTGGTGGTGGGAAAAAGGCACTGGTGGAGGAAGGGGTGCTGGAACACTATGTGATTGAAACCCCAAACATGAACAATGTTGTAATTGTATCACGGTGGCATAATAAAAATTTTAATTAAAAAAATAAAAGAATAAAACAAAAATATATATTTATGTGAAATGTTTGTATTTGGTTATCTACAGCGATCCATCAGTTTACATCCTATCCCTCAACAATCAATATAAGCTAATTGTATTTTTGTCACATATGCTGATTTTGACAGACAAAATTTCCATAGGAATAAAATGAGTATATTTTTATTATGACCTCCGTTGGTCAGTTAGTTGGTGATGACCAGCTGGCAGGTGTTTTGACCTAGAGGATCTAAAATAACTTTACTCTTGTTTTCTGCCTTACTGGTAATGACTGGGACATAGTTTATTAAATATCAACACTCCCCACCCCCACACCCGTTCCTTTAGAGTTTTGGGTGGTCACACAATATGTCAGTCTAGGTAACCAGGCCTATAGAACTCCAACATACTTTTTAGTAACAGGACTGGGTAAATCCGTGCAAGAATAAATATTTTATGACCTAGCCTTAAGACACTTGGGGGTTCATATATTCTGCATTCTTTTGATCAAATAAATCACTGACTAGTCTAAGTTCTGTTTTATATTTATCTTGTTTTGGGTTCACACCCAGCTGTGTGTGGGGCTTTTCTTGGTTGTATGCTCAGAGATCACTCCTGGTGAGATGGGGGGGCATATAGGATGCTAGAACTCTGATCAGTTTCGTTTAAGGCAAGTACCCTGCCCACTGTGCTATCACTATGACCCCCCCCCCAAGCTATATTCCAGAGAATGTAGATGAATACTGTCTCCTCAACAGGAAACATCATGAAGTCCTTATATAGTACTGTGGCCCCACAAAGCCAAATTCTAGAAGAGTGTAACTGGATACTATTTCCTCAATTGGAAAACCATACAGTCCTTATGTATTTTTTTTAATTGAGCATATTATACAGAAAAATAAATGCATCACAAGAACATACAAATGTTCATATATTGTTTTGACCTGAATAACTCATACTCAGATGAACAAAATTGACATTGGGAGCACCACAAAACAGCAGTTCACCTTTCTTTACAAGTAACTCCCTAAAGAATTACTAAACTCCCGAGGCATAATTTTGCCACTCCCTTGTCCAAAAGAGTCAAAGTTCCATTTACATTGTGGTAGATAGCTTTTGGTTTTATTTTCATTGTTGCATAGAACTCCACAATGAAAAGTGATACCTTTTCCTCCTGGGAAGATAGATAAAGCAGTAAGTGATAGCTTTTACTATAACTATAAAATCACATCTTTGTAATATTTTGTTTCTGTCTGATATGAAGTAGTACTTTTGTTTTACACAATATATTCAATAGGGATAAAATTATATGAGATAAAATGAGGAGGCAGGGTACTTTCCTAACTTTTTGATAACACACTTAATGCATATTTGAACTAGAAGATGTACAAAAACTTTTCAAGTCAGTGAAATTTAAGATAACGTGTCCCAACTTTACAAGATAGGTAGATATTTTCTTAGTGATTAGAAATGTTGGTGTATATTAAAAGCTTCTAATTATGAAGCAAATTAACTGCATATTCTTGAAGATTATAAATTACTTATTGTAAAATTATCACTTCTATGCTTTATATACTATTATTGGCAGTGGCAGCATATCTTCTGGTGCTTGGGACTTACTCTCAGCTCAGTGATCAGAGGTCATGACTGATGGTACTAAGCGGACTAAGAGTATTCTCAGAGTAAGGAGTTGAACCTATATCTTCTATGTGTAACAGGTACTCAGCTTTCTAAGCTATATTCCAGGTCCACCTTTTTTTTTTTACCCTATAAACATTTTTGTTGTTAAATCATAGTTCCAGAATTGATAAGATGATAGTGTTAGACTTTAACTTGAAGATTCTAAAATATATTGCAACTCCAAGTTCTAACAAGCATGCCTTCAAGACCCTTGTGGAAAATGTAACCCATCAAAAATAAATCTAAGAAACACTAATCCTCGAGAGTAAAATAAACGTCCTCACTCACAAGACAGTTTATCAACAATTTATTTCAAATTGAAATCAATGTTGCCTGAAGGCAGATGACAATGTATTTCTGTGTCTTTGTATGAGACACTTTTCAATGGGACTGATTAATTCAGGGAAAAACTTGTAAGGCAAAATATAAACTTGTTTCAATTTGAAAATTCAGATAAAGCTTGCGATGTTTCACTAACATCTATCAGAAATAAATTGCTTTAAGTGATATGACAGGTCCCTTAAGTGGACTTTAAAGAAATGTATGAAAGGTTCCCCAACTTATTGGTTGTTTTGACACTTGGCAGTTGTTCCTCTAGATCCTGCAATTTTTCATATTTTTATTTATAAATTTTTACCAAAAGTTTGTAATCACAGTTTGTAATAACTTTCCTTATTCCTTTCCATCAGCTTTTGGATTATTTATACTGTATTGAAAAGTTAGTTTTTTTAGATACATTATATCTTAATTCACAATTTCACTGAACAATGCTAAGAACAGAAAGAAGAAAGAACCAGCTTTAAGATTCTTATGGGATAAATTTTCATGCTTTTTTAAACGGATTATGACTATATAGAGGAAAAACACTGTGGAAGGAATCAGCTTAGGAAATGCCTTTATACATTATGGTATGTTGACAACAGTATGGAAGTTAAATTTTAGTGGGATTCAGTTATTAAGTTTGTTGCATATTCATCAGTTGTTTCCTAAAGTTAGTCTTCATTTTTAAGACATTCATAAGCTATCTTATTAAAATAATCAAATGTAATATATCACTTTTATTGAGTGGATACATGGATTTGAAGAGTCCTTGGTTAACTATTCTTGATTGGAAATTGGACCAAATTTTCTGGGGAGTGTGAGTACATAAAAATAAGCCCAAAATATAGTTTCAAACATTGCTATTTTCAACCAATTGTCTTCTGCAACCAGGAGACTTCTGTACATAACTCATGTTGACTTTTGTTCTTTGTTACATTTTTTTTTGTAAATGGAAAGAGTAAAACGCAAGATCATTAATGATGTGGAAAGAGACAAACCATGGGAAAGAAATTTCATGAAGCATAATTGCAGGATTTCAGTCAAACTAACCTCTCATGGTCTTTTAGTATACACAAGAGTGACTGAAGTTAAATATGAACAATGTTACTTATGGTTCATTACTTTCATCTGGACTTTCCATCTTTTTAGGTCAAGTTCCCATAGCAAGACTAGAATTTCCCAAATATCAGAGAAAAAGCTGTTGTCATAAACCTCCTTAAAAATAATACTTCATTGTCAAAGAGATATTTTATATAACAAATAGCATGACATAGCCTTGAAGCAACAGAGTGGAAGGAAACTTAGTTGAAATTAGTGACATCAAAAGTGTAAGTTTTTACCTTCTTCCTGGATTTAATCCATTAAAAACTGAAAATTTTAATGGAGTATGATAACGTTCCAAAAAGCAAGATGACAGGAAATATTCCTACATGTCTATGTGCTTCCATGTTCATATTTTCAAACTTAGAGCATGGAGAAATCAGAGAGTTTTATCTGTGTTTACTGTTTCCTCATCTTTAGTAAACCAGAAACATTAGGCAGACCAATTTATTTTTCACCTCTGTAAGATATATTGGACCTTTTCCCCCATATCATCATCTTTTATTCAATTTATCTATTTTGATGACTTGCAAAGTTGAAAGTCACTAATGCTGAAATGACGTAGCAGTATGAAATAAGGAAATATTTTTCAAGGCACAACACAGTATCTATATCTATAAATTTATAAATATAGATATATAGGTATAGAAATTAGCATGTTATAACCTTTAATTGTATTATTATCAAACAGTGACACTGCATTTATTTATTACATATACTACTGGAGATGACTTGGTTTATGGTAAAAACACACAATTTCTGGAAAGAAACAAGATTAGAGTTAAAATCTATCTCCAACATTTAATTGCTATTTTCTATGAACTCTTTTCTTAATCTCCTTGAATCTTTTCCTCATTGTAAAACAGTAATATAATTCCTATAGAGAGTTTGTCAGAAAGTTAACAATGAATATAGAAAAAATATCTTAGAAGACATGGTGACTGAGCATTCCTCTATAGTAACATTTCATACCAGGTATATTTTTGCCTTAATAATTTCCACAAAAAAATGCACTGGTGGCGGGAGGGTGCTGCAACACTGTTTGACCAAAACCCAAATATGAACTTTTAATTGTATATCTTTGTAATTTTAAAAATAAAAAATTAAAAAAAATTAATAACCCTTCTCCCCTTCATCATTGCATTTGTAAACTTGATAATTCCAATGATTCCTATGAACTTAACAGTTGCTGATTCTATTATGAATTTTTACCTTCTAAAGCATTTTGAATTTCTATCATGTTTTTATTTTACTCTTGCAGCTGTATATACCCTCTAACTTAATATGAACTTGATGATATCTCTTCTTACAGGTCTCCTATCACCATGTTCATTTGTTGGTAACTAATATGCGAAGAATAATGGAAAACTGTGTGGCTAAGGTTTAAGTTTAAGCCATAAAACAGAGGTCAGAAAAATATGTGATTTAGGGAATATGGATGGCACTAGATAATCAATTGATGTATAGATTATTTTGGTAACACTAGAAATGATGGTAATTTTTGGGACCATAGAAATAGTTTAAGGGCCTGGAGCATATGCTTTGCATCAAAGACATCAGGGTTTGATCGTAGGTTACTACCTGTCCACCCAAACACTTTTAGGAGCGACCCGAAACACCAGGAGTGGTACCTGTGTACCACCGGACTGACCCCAACCACACAGAAACAAAAGTTAACTTTGATTTTCTCCTCTCTTTTCCTCACCAATATGATTTAAGAGGCCAATCATCATACTTCTGAAGTATGAAATATTAATAGGGAAGACATTAGTAGGGAGAAAGAAGAACACTCAGATGATTTGAGAATGCACAGAGATTCTATTTAAAGAAACTTTGGGATAGTATTGGTGAAGGTTATGTGCTATTGTAGTTATATACACCAGAAGCCATAATTAATAATACTGTAAATCATAATACCTGAATCTGTAATTTTTTAAAATAAGAGCTATTTGTAAAAGAAAGAGCCTCTATCACCTTCAGTGGTGAGATGGAGGAAAGAATTAGGAAGGAAGGAACTTTTTGAATAAGATTCCCTATATTTTATAGAGATTTGTTTTTAAAAAACAATCTATTTAACCATACCAGTAAATAGTAATGGGATTGGGAAATGAAGCTCATATTTTCTTTATTGTCCCCATTTTGAAAACAGGAGTATCTTAATATATTTAATGTTGGCTAAAATTAAATCCCTGAGATAAAAGATCTCTTGGTGAGCTGATGATCAAAGGAGATGCTCAGAGTTATCCAGATAGAGTTTATAGTGAGAATGTGACCTTTATCACCTTCCTTTTGATTTTCATTCTTAGAAAATGGAATTATTTGGCCAGCAGGGAACTAATTGAAAATTTTCCCAGATTTTTTTCTCTTTAAGGCTTAATGTCCTTTTTATATGGTGTCCATAGCCTAAACCTTCCACTTAGGTGTTGATTAAAGAATTCTATGACAAAATATTACAATACCTAGAGTTCTCTTGATAAAGATAATGACTAACCTTTGCCTTTCTCCTCTGTTTATTAGAAAGAAGTGAGAAATTAGAAAGAATTGGGACCAGAGCTTCAACTTAGAATTCATTAGCATACTGGGTAATAATAAATTCATTAGCATACTGGGTAAAATGCATAACACATTGCAACTATTTTACTTTTCTTTCTTTAATAGTCACAAGGAAGTTGTAGATTATCAAACAGACCAAAATGAGATGGTACTGCCATAGTTCAAATTTGGGGCATTTGTTTTCTACTGGAAGATCAACAATTGTGATCAAGTAAATTAATTTTCTATTTTTATATGTGATGGTTGTTTTCCTTACAGAGTAACAACTACTGTAGGAGTAACATGAGAAAAAATGTATTATCTTAAATCCCTTAAAGCTAAAGGTTTTCAGAAAGAGAGTGGTGATACTACAGATATTCATGTTCATAAACTTGAGATATAGAATCTGATTTTCTCAGAAAGATCATCTTGGGATGGAAAAGAAAAATGGAAACCATCTTGGCACACTTTATTCTTAGTGTGCCATGTGCTAGAATAAACTCTGACTCCATGTCCTTGGCACCAACTCTATCAAACTTGCACCCATATATTGGAAAATAGCATCAGAATGTTGTCATGCATAGAGAAGCTTGACGTTCTAGTGATCCTTAAAGTGCGATGTTAGGGTGTGAGTTTTCCTTGATGATGTACTAGGGGTATGGGGAATGGGAGGGGAAGAAAAATCCCCTATTATGTTGAGTTCTGATCCAAAAATTCCCAGGCAAGGGTACCGTAGCTCTTTGCTCTATTCTCTAAATGACATCAAAGTCCAGTAAGCCTCAGAATGACCTGAGAAATTTGTTCCAATATACCTTGTTGGAATAATGTCAACACTTCATCTCCAAGGTTTATCAGAATTTGCCTCTTTAAAAATTGCCTGGTGATATTCCTGCCAGTGCTGGATCACACCCATCTGAGTTTTGCTTTTTTTTTTTAATCAGTGTCAACTCTGCTATTCGACTAATCATGCACTTATTTCCCTTTGCTTTTGGGTTTCACCTAGCAACACTAAGAACTTCATCTTGGTTTAATGCTCAGAAATGACTCCTAGAAATGTTCAGGAGATCACTTGCAGTATTGGGAATCAAACCCAGGTCCGTTGCATGCAGGGTAAGAGCCTAATCCACTGTACCATGGAAACAAGGACCTCCCTCTTCCAAGCAGTGTTTATAAACTCGGTTGCACTGACCTTCCCAACAAAGGCCTTCATCCTCTACCTTATAAGAAGAGGGAAGGACATTTTTTATAATTTAAAGAACTCTGGCAAATTTACTGCAATTCTTTCTACTTGTGATGTAAAATATTAAATGTGGATCAATTTTATTTATGAGTATTTAGTTATTTGGGGTTTGGGATATTCATATTTGGGATGAATATTTGGAAGGAGAATATTTGGGATGAATATTTATTTATTTATTTATTTATTTGTTTGGCATATCTCTGGTATAGAGGTCATTTAATGGGCCACAAAACATATTTAAGGAAGTATGTTCAAAATTAACTCCTTAAAACTGTCATCTTCAGAGTGGAAAGCCGCCTTTTACTTAATGACAGTTGTCCCTCATCACTTCCAGTCACCAATGCATGTCTATGCCACAAAAGTGTTCTCCACTAAGGCATTAAATGTATCAGTCACCCCTTACTATGGCTAATTCAGATAGACTTGGAGCCCAGGTGGAGAGAGAAACCCTGCAGATATACAGCTTCCTGCGCTTGATCTGAATTAGATATTTTTGTTAAAACCTGATTAGCTGTGCTTAAATTGTTGACGATACTTGATTTCCTAAGACTATTCATACCATACTTTGTGATTTTCATTTGTTTATTCAAATTATGCATCCTCATAGTCATTGATATTAATATATGAAAATAATATCAAAAAAGTATTGTCTTTGTAATAGCTCATGCAATTTTTGGGGGCCAATAATAAATATTAGTAGCATAATTAATTATGAATAGAAATGTTACAAGTGATAAAATATAAAACTTGGGATTAAAAGCATCATGTCACAGGAGACCCATTCTCGTATAATCTGAGGAGGTAATAGTGTGTGAATGCTATGCACTGTATTTATTCAACATCCATATAATTCATTCACTAGTGCCACATTAAGTCATCTCCCATTCCTTCCAGAAGAATGATGTTGGAAAGAACTCTTGTCAGTGGTAGAAACCGTTTATAATTTTTGCAGTGTCCACTATGCAGCTTCTAAGCAGATGTTTATATTGAGCAATGGAAGTATGATTATGTGTCTAAGAAATTCTTTCTTTACAAAAAAGTTTTAGAAGTCACATCTGTCTGGGTGCTATCATAACAGACAGTTCTTACAGACTCTACAGTGACTCACGAAAAATACATACTCTTATATGAATAAAAAGTGAAAACATTGGGCTATTGTGAATCTGTGAAGTTTGGACTACAGATGGAAACCTGGAAAGGCAGAAAGCCAAGCATTTAGTTCATACCCAGCACGTTTGCAGCTTTGCTTATTGTAACCTTCTGCTTTCTAGCTATGCAGTGCACATTTCATTAGAATCTGTCCAACATATTTCTGCCAAGAACACAGTTCTTTTTGCCAATTTATCTGTCTCTCTGATTTCTTGCTCTAAGATCTTGTTTATCAGTTTTTTTTTTCATTTCCTTCTAAATGTTAAATACTCCCCATTGGGTTTTCATTTGTTTGTTTTAGGGAACTTTCTTCAAGTCTTTAATATTCACAGGGCCAATGAGATAGCCAAGAAGTTTAGGATATAAGCTTCCTCTGAACAAGGACTAAAGTTTGAGCCACAGCATCACGTGATTCACCAAGGATGTCAAAATACAGCCTTTGTGGAGACCTAACACCACCAAGATGGTCCTAGAAATGCTCCAGCATCACCAGTCCCTGCATGAACTGGGTCAGTCTCACTGGAAGTGTGTCCAAGGATTTTAAGCATCATTTGGGAGGCAATAACACTCCACACACACCCTTAAAAAGTGCTATTCACATATCTGTTGGATCTCTTTGATATATTTTCCTATATTCATATGCTTTCTACATTTTTTATTCAAGGTCATGTACTAAAAAAATCTACTCATGATATTTGATTCTATATTCATCATTCTGTAAGAAAGGCAATAGTCTAGTGGTGTAGAGCATTCTTTGCCTTGCACACAGCCAACCTGGGTTCAATCTTCAGCATCCCACACGTCCCAATGCTCTCCAGGAGTTATCTCTGAGTGAACTGAGCACTGCCCCAGGTGAACACCCCTCCAGAAGCTACTATTAATCATACTAACAGTATTTTAAGCCATGATAAATGAGCTCCCACAGCTTCATTATTTGTTGGTTGGTTATATATATACATATATTTATATATATATGTTATATATGCATATATATATGCTACATGAGAATAAGTTTTCAATTGTTTGTCTGCTTGTTTTTCTACCCATCCAAGCTGTGCCTGGAGGCCCAGGATCCCTTCCGTGATCCTTGACCAACCAGCCTTATGATTATTGCCAGGGCCCATAGGATGTGGAGCTGCTCAGGCCCTGAGGTGCCCATGTACCAAGGTCACCCAGCACCCAGAGGTGTTAATGACCTCTTGAAGTTTACCCAGTGATGTCCAGGAATCTTCACTCTGCACCCAGAGACTCTTAAGAGGGATGTCTTGCAGAGAGCACATCCAGGGCTTTGAATGTACCCTAAATCTTCTCCTATTTCCTTGGATTGAGAATACAAGCTGTTAAGAAAATTGTATTTATTAATTCATTAATATTTCCTTGTTTTCTAACATAATGTGTGACCTAGCATAGATGCTCAATGAATACTTGTCGGATAAATAAGTCACCAAAATCTGTTCCTTGCTCTGTAACACAGACCACAACCAATTACAGCATCTAACTCCTTGTGAAATGAGTTTGCTTTCAGCTTCTGCTTCTAAGCACCAACTTTATGATCCTTATTATATTAAGATCCCAGCATAAAACTCTTTTTACAATAGAAGTTTGTTGTTGTCCCAAATACTCAGTCAATTATTCTGATTTATAAGATACAACTCAGTTTATTATTGCTAAGTCATAGTGAACAATACAAGGGAAATAAAAAGTGTGAGACTAAGGCTACAGTTTATATATCCTATACTGATTCAAGTCTATACTGATACAAGTCTATACTGATACAAGTCTATACTGATACAAGTCTATACTGATATAAGTCTATGCATATTATGACTTGGTAAATTGAATTTAAATGAAAATGTGGCTCTTGGGGCCAGAGCAATATAATAGAACAGTGGGTAGGGTGTTTGCCTTGCATGTAGTCAACCAGGTTCAATACCTGGCACCCCATATGGTCCTACGAGCACCACCAAAAGTAACTCCTGAGTGAGCCGGAGCGATAGCACAGTGGGTAGGGCATTTGCCTTAATGTGGCCGGCCCATGCCGACCCGGTTCGATCCCCCGGCATCCCATATGGTCCCCCGAGCACCGCCAGGAGTAATTCCTGAGTGCAGAGCCGGGAGTAACCCCTGAGCAACGCCGGGTGTGATCCAAAAAAAGAAAAAAAAGTAACTCCTGAGTGAAGAGTCAGGAGGAACCTCTTAGCATCACTGGATGAGACTTAAAAAGCAAATAATAATAATAATCACTGTATCACTGTCTTCCCTTCATCATCGATTGGCTCAAGCGGGCACCAGTAACAGCTCCATATGTCCTGTCTCATGCAAGTAGAGCCCAAAGGCACCTGCTTGCTCCAGGAACATAAAGAGTCTCAATCCATTCCATCAGGTCATGGGAATGAGGTCTATAATTGTTACTGGTATTTGGCATACCAAATATGACACGGGTAGCTTGCCAGGCTCTATTATTATTAATAATAATAATAAAGAATAAATACTTGTGGCTCTTTTATTTCCCTTTTGCGTAATTAAAATTTTAAAGCAAAAATTTCATTTAATCCAAAATAAGAGTAATAACTCAATAAAAGGAAAAGGACAAAGAAAAGAAATTTTCTGTTTTGTCATATTATGGATATCAGTGGCAAGGCAAACTTACATATACAAGCATCTCAAATCTGGAAAAATCAAATCATATCTTTCTTTATACATGTGAAATATTTTATCACTTTTCAATAAGTAATTCATTCAAGTCTTCACGAGATGGATCATTCAGAAACAAGCAATTGAGTCAGAAAATGAAAGCGAAGCAGAAGTGAGTGTGGGAGAGCTCTCTGTCCTGTGACCCCACTATCCATCACTCTCCGTGACAGAGAGATGGCCCTTTAATAGAAACTAGCTAATTCCTTTAGAAATATCTCATTAGACCCACCCTTCCTGAGCTGCTTCTCCATTAAAATGTGATAAATGAATTCTGCCATTGCCAATTCCAGCCTGTCCTTCTTTCCCTTAATGAAATGAAGATGCGTCATGCTGGCAAGCTCTCAGGACAGACATAATTATTCATGGATGCTGAAAGTGCTAGCGTCAACTAACCCCTCACTGCCCTACCAATACTGGAGAGGGGACCTTAGGAAGCCTAGAAAGTGTTTCAATACAGATTTCACTTTCATTTTAACAATTTGCATATTTTCTTAGGCATTGTTTGCCTATCTATGTACTTATTGAAGAACAATTTTTATGGGTGAGAGCACCGCATGTTCAAATTTCTCACTTTGGACTATCAAGCATAAATCATTTTGATTAAACAATATTGCTTTAAAGTAGAAGTTGATTAATTTAAACATGTGTTTAGGTAGTACTATGTATAAAAATGATTTTTTTTACAACATTAGTGTTTATATTCGGATAAAGCAGAATGCAAAAAAAATGTAATTCATTTCTGAATTTGTGACTTGCCTTACAAATCTTTTGCTGACTTTTCATTTGATTACAAATGCTGTCCTATTACTTGATAGATTCTAGCAAAAAATTCACCCAAGGCATGTTCATATTATCTGAAAGTCGTCTTTCAATTTTTTTATTTTCTGTTTTATTCTCAAATTAAGATACAACTGAACCTCCTATTATAAAAGGTGCTGAAACTCAATCAGATACAAATGGAAATGGAAATGATATATTATTCCAAAATGCTACCTCTATTAAAGTTTGACATTTTGCTAGAGAACCACCCATATATGAATACATGCACACCTATAAAATAAAAATGTGCTCCAATGCATGTGCCTATACATATAGGTATATATGTCCATAAGCATACTAATATTTACATATGGAATATATATGGAACCCGGAATATCTATGCTTGATTTTTGTTATCTCTCTGCAGGGCTTCTCAGGTAATGTGAGAATATCAACCTTGACATTTACCAGTTTTATAGAGTGTTTTTAAAATGTACAGAAGTCAGAATGTCATTGAAATTAAAAACTCCAACTTTGAGAGAATTTCTTACTAATACAATATATTCATTTACAAGGCAATATTCATGTTATTTTATAGGTTAGTTAATAATGAATTTGTGCGATTTACTACTGAGAAATGTAAATCACTAATTTTATTTTTTGATAAGGAATAATCCCATTGGGTTACTAATTTAATAAGCTCTCACATTTTCCTGGCTAAATTTTATATGGTCATTTTTAGTCTCATCTTAAAATGTCCCTTTACAAATTTGTCTCCAAGGTTTAGAGAAAGACAGGAGTTGACATTTATAAAATGTATCTTCAAAAATTGAGAAACGAGATGGGGAGTCCACTTCTATCTGAAGAATGGAGAGTGGAAAGAGACCCCAGCTCTTTGCTCTTCAAGATGATCGAGAAACTTGGAGCCAGAATGTATTACAGTGGCAGGGCTCTTGCCTGGCGAACCCAGTGGGTTTGACCTGGTATCCCATGTGCTCCCCACGCCTAGTCAGGAATAACTACTGAGTGCAGAGCCAGGAGTAGGCCCTGAATAACAGTAGGTATGACTCTACCCCACCCCGAAAAATATAAAGAAACTTATTGCTGGAGTGCAGGCCTTGGATTTCTCTATACTTTAAAAATAAAGCTTGGGGTCCTAGCGATAGCCCAGCGGGAGGGCCCGGGTTCGATCCCTGGCATCCCTTATGGTCCTCCGAGCACCGCCAGGAGTAATTCCTGAGTGCAGATCCAGGAGAAACCCCTGAGTATGGCCGAGTGTGACCCCAAAAGCAAAAACTAAATAAATAAATAAAGCTTAATAAAGTGTTCAAAAATTTAAAAAGGATGAACAGTTCATATAAAATTGCTAACACAACAAACCTAAATTTTTCATAGATCATCCCCAATGTTTTCTAGAAAATTAAGTGCTTATTAAAATCCTTCCTTATGGATAATCCAAAGACCACGTGACGAATTCAAGACGCCATTCGCCTTGTCACTTGGTACTTTAATAACAGTAATCTTTCTAATTAATATTAAGCACAGTAGCAAACTATAATTATTGAGTAATTACTATAGAACTGTCACTATTTTTACATGCACTATCTCATTTCATTCTCAGAAAAATGAAGTATGAAGAATATAGTTTCTTATTCTGAAGTAACTTTCCGAAGTCATTGACAGTTCAGCTCTGAGAAAACCAGTTCTCCCTGTCTCCTGAGACTCAATTCTGAGGCACTTGAAACTATGTTCAGGTAGAGTTTTTCTTCTGATTGATCATGCATCATGTCATTTTAATTTTATCTTTTAATATCCTGCATGAAAATCCTGTGGGATCCCTGGTATCCACAAATAAACTGAAGATATTGTCTCAAACACATTTTCCAGCAAGACAGTACCATTTAAGCTAAAATATAGCTGAGATTTTTGAAAGGTTCTTCTGGCAGTGCTTTGCTCTTTAAAATCTTAAGTGCCTATGAACGTGTTTATCATCTTCCTCCACATCTGTTAAGGCTGGTTGCTAGTGATAGCTTAAACTTTCTTTAGACAAAAAGCTCTGCTAAATTTTGTGCAAGAGGATAGCATCTACTGTTTATTCGGCATGTTTGCAATAAATAAATAAGACGAAAAAAAGAAAGAACAGCATGAAAGAAAAAAAAAGAATTACTTTTAAGGATGAGCAATCCAGACCAAAGAAAAATGAGAACAGAGGGCAGGTACCGAATGTGCAAAGCCAATTGGGAAAATACTATATATTGGGAGAAATTGCTTTGCATGGAAACAGATATATATTCCATGCTCTCTCTGAAAATGAGCCCTACTGATTGCGAGTGGAGTGTTTGAGATTTAGTAAAACCACATGCTCATATCTTTCACGTAATATAAAACAAACATTTTTCCTGTTCCTAAAAGTCCAGGGACCTAGAGAGTCAACACCCTTTTCTCAGCCAATATGAGCCAATTGAAACCCAATTTGAACCTTTCTGGTGGCAAATGTTCAATTCTTTCCCCTCTTTCTTCCACATGGTTTTATGGAAACTCTGGAGCATTCTGATCTCCAATGTAAAGAGAATATACACATTTAGCTCTAGTGCACTCTTTTCTTAACGCTTTGCATCAAATCCCGGGATTTTGGAAACTTCACTTTGTGAGGGCAGTTATTCCCCAATGATAACTCTCTGTAGGCCGCAGTCAGATTACTACCTATTCCTGTCCCTTCTTACTCCTGCCTCCTCCTGGAAGCCAGGAAGGGAGTACCATAGTAGACAGAATGCCTGGGTTCCCTGCTAGGCTCCATAATGTGTGTCTTGTAGGTCTCCTCATTTCTTATACACTTCAATTCTAGATTCTGTTTTTCTTTCATGTTTGCAATGTGTATGTGTGCATGTGTGTTCTTTATAACAGTCTCACTTAAGCACAGGAATGCCATAATATCAAAATAACATTTCTGGTAAACTTGCAAGAATGGTTTTCCCTGTATATTTGGTATATATGTTACTGTTTTCAGCTTCTGTCATATTTTTTAGTGCATTGCCAGCTCCATAAAAAATCTGTGGGGGAGTAGTGTTAATTTTGTATTATCTGAAAATGTGTCAGAATAAAATATTTTCTCAGACCCACACGTTTTTCTTTACTTTTTTTATGTCTCCTTTTATCATTTTGCCTACCCTCTATTTCTTAGTTAACCCTAGATCTGTTATCAATGTCCAATAGTGAGTACTATTTTTTTTTTGTTTTGTTTGGGATCCATACTATTATAAACGTGTGTTTGGAATTATATATGGTAAACAGTAGTTGTAACGGCATTATATCACAGTATCACTGTATCACTGTCCTCCTGTAGATCATCGATTTTCTCAAGCAGGCACCAGTAACATCTCAGTATGTCACATGTGAGATAGCCCAAGGGCATTTGCCTGCTCCAGGAACATAAAGAATCTCAAACCATTCCATCAGGTCAGGTCATGGGAATGCGGTCTATAATTGTTACTGGTATCTGGCATATCAAATACGACACGGGTAGCTTGCCAGGCTCTGCCGTGTGGGTGGAATACTCTTGTAGTCACCTGAAAACTCGAGCATTTATTGATGAACTACAATCTCCCAAAATGTCAATTATTTTCAATCAAAAAAAAAAAAGAAAAACAGAAAAAGGGCAGGGAAAAAGTACAAAGTATGACAATGCAGCCACCTCATGGTTGTCTGAGCACCATGGGGAGTGTCCAAAGAAAAAACAAGGAGTTATATTAGTTGCATGATTGTGACAGACACAGTACAGCGCCAAGCTGTAGCCTTCTGACAAGCAAGCTCTGCTCTTACCACAAAAAGGACTGCAGTGTCCTCTGAAAAGAAAACATTTTGTAAAGTACAAATAAAAATTTAAACACAGGCAATAAAACATGTAAGGTTAAAATATTTCATTTAAATAAGCATAAAGATACAATACTAGATTAAAAAGTGGTTTGTTTTATACTGACCCTTCCTAATGCTAAAATAATGGATGGGAAAAATCAGGTTATTTGTGTATCAATAATCTAATGTTTGAGGCTGGAGAGGTACCATAAGGGTCAAGATGCTTACTCTGCATGAAGTTGACCCTGGTATGATCCCTGGCACCAATACATATGATTCCCTGAATCCTGCCTAGAGTGATTCCTGAGCATCACTAGATGATTCAATACCCCCTACAACCTTGCCTGGCCAAACAATCCCCATAATGTTTGAAGTGTACAAAATGCTAACTTAAGACAGTCATGCCCAGAACTGAAGAAATGTCAACAAATATATAAGAATTTTACTCACCAATAAAAGCAAATATAGATAAGGAATAGGTAAAATAAAATTTGGCTTCTAATACTTTGAACTTTATATTTTACAACATAGTCACAGAATTTGAAGATTTCAAGAACAAGAGTATTCCAAGTTATTCTGGAAGGCAGGTATTCCAACATAAAAAAGAATCTTAGAGCAAGAAAAAACTTATAATAGCATTATATGTATTTTTAAATTAAATTTTATCTTTTTTAAATTAAACACACATAGCGATCAGACACGATCACGATCTTCCCGTTAATCATCTATTTGCTGGCGGGCCCAGTATATCTCAATATGTCCTGTCACATGCTGTAGAGCCAAGGGCACGGCTTGGCAGGAACTAAAGAGCCTCGAACCATTATATTGGTTGAGAATGATCTAATATAATTACTGGCATTTGGCATTCAAATACAACACGAGCAGCTTGCTTGCCGCAGGGGCTACTCTATAAACACCTCCAAATAAAGCCTTTATTATAGCCACGCCGGGCTGTAATGGGCTGGTCGGCTGGGTGGAGTTCTGATGAGAGGGAAGTCCAATGTGGAAAATGGCGGCGCCCATGGAGTGGGTGGGGGTCCCTGGCTTGTTGTGAGGTTCTGCCGGGGTGGTGGCGGCTGGAACCCACTGCCTCCGGACTGCCTCATGAACGGCTGGGCCAGGAGCAAGGAACCGCCTGCCCCATGTCTGGGAGTCTCTGGACCAGCATACCTGGGCCGGTTGGGGAAGAAACTGCTCCAGGGTGGGTGTCGATGATCCGGGCTGTGACGGGCTGGTCGGCTGGGTGGAGTTCTGATGAAGGAAGTCCAATGTGGAAAATGGCGCGCCCATGGAGTGGGGGGGGTCGCCTGGCTTGTTGTGAGGTTCTGCCGGGGTGGTGGGCAAGGCTGGAACCCACCTGCTCCGGCTGCCTCATGAACGGCTGGGCCAGGGAGAGCAAGGAACCGCTCTGCCCCATGTCTGGGAGTCTCTGGACCAGCATACCTGGGCCGGATTGAGGAAGAAACTGCTCCAGGGTGGGTGTCGATGATCCGGGCTGTGACGGGCTGGTCGGCTGGGTGGAGTTCTGATGAGAGGGAAGTCCAATGTGGAAAATGGCGGCGCCCATGGAGTGGGTGGGGGTCGCCTGGCTTGTTGTGAGGTTCTGCCGGGTGGTGGGCCAAGGCTGGAACCCACCATGCCTCCGGACTGCCCTCATGAACGGCTGGGCACAGGGGAGCAAGGAACCGCTCTGCCCCATGTCTGGGAGTCTCTGGACCAGCATACCTGGGCGGATTGAGGAAGAAACTGCTCCAGGGTGGGGTGTCGAGGATCCGGGCTGTGATGGGCTGGTCGGCTGGGTGGAGTTCTGATGAGAGGAAGTCCAATGTGGAAAATGGCGGCGCCCATGGAGTGGGTGGGGTCGTCTGGCTTGTTGTGAGGTTCTGCCGGGGTGGTGGGCCAAGGCTGGAACCCACCATGCCTCCGGACTGCCTCATGAACGGCTGGGCACAGGGAGGCAAGGAACCGCTCTGCCCCATGTCTGGGAGTCTCTGGACCAGCATACCTGGGCCGGATTGAGGAAGAAACTGCTCCAGGGTGGGTGTCGATGATCCGGGCTGTGACGGGCTGGTCGGCTGGGTGGAGTTCTGATGAGAGGGAAGTCCAATGTGGAAAATGGCGGCGCCCATGGAGTGGGTGGGGGTCGCCGGCTTGTTGTGAGGTTCTGCCGGGGGTGGTGGGCCAAGGCTGGAACCCACCATGCCTCGGACTGCCTCATGAACGGCTGGGCACAGGGAGAGCAAGGAACCGCTCTGCCCCATGTCTGGGAGTCTCTGGACCAGCATACCTGGGCCGGATTGAGGAAGAAACTGCTCCAGGGTGGGTGCCGATGATCCGGGCTGTGACGGGCTGGTCGGCTGGGTGGAGTTCTGATGAGAGGAAGTCCAATGTGGAAAATGGCGGCGCCCATGGAGTGGGTGGGGGTCGTCTGGCTTGTTGTGAGGTTCTGCCGGGGTGGTGGGCCAGGCTGGAACCCACCATGCCTCCGGACTGCCTCATGAACGGCTGGGCACAGGGAGAGCAAGGAACCGCTCTGCCCCATGTCTGGGAGTCTCTGCTGCCAGCAGCAGCAGTGGGGTCAGAGGAGGGTTTGCGGGAAGAGCTCGCGGAGAGGTGGTGGCCCCAGTCAAAACTGGAACCAGGGATATAGTAACTATTGGAATCAAGGCTATGGCAACATAATAGCATTATATGTATTTTCAAATACTTTAATTTTCTTGTGCTAATCCTTACCAGACATGAATCTGGGTTCTGCAATCTGCTCTCATCAATGAAAGAGTGGGGGAACGATTAGAATTCGGTGACACTCAACATTTACCATTTATTTCTCACAACTCACAGTTAAGTAACTCGAATCAAGTTTTCTAATTTTAGTTTGCTTGTTTTGGGCCACACTGTGCAGTGGTCAGCAGTGACTGTTGGTTCTGCACTCGGGACTCAGGGACCATTTGGGACACCAAGGTTGGAACAGATGTTGATCACTCAAAGCAAGTGCCCTACCTACTGTCCTGTTGATCCAGCCCACATTTTCTGATTTAGATAACAACAAAAAGTAATTCACAAAGTAAGTTAATTGACTGCTGGTATTTACACAAATAAAAAAAAAGGGCAAAACTTATCCTTTGCCCCATTTCGGGCTGAGATTCGAAATTGCCCACATATTATCTTGTGCTTTATTTCTTGTTCAGGATCAGAGAAGCAATCTTTTACTTATGAACCATCAGAGATATTTTGGGGTGATGCTCTGTCAGCTTGCAAGAAAATGATTCCGCCTACATCAGGGCTAATTTATGCACTGGTATTTGTGGACATATTGTTCTTGAGTAAGAACGCAATTTGGCTTAATGCATCATCCAGAAACAAGCCTTTCTTTAACACTTGATTCCATTACTTGTCACATTTGCAAACTCCTTTTGGGTTCCGTGGAAAGGAGGTGGCTTAGTAATTTATTTAAAAATATGAGAAGAAAAAGGTTGCTATTTTTGCAACATGCAAAATTATAGTTTACTGGTGGGTAATCCTGACTTTCTCTAATTTTGTGCTAAGTGAAACTGACTACATTTATACATTTAGGAAATTGGTATCCGTGACTTACACTTAGAAGGAACAATTTGATAAGTGAACAGGGATGATAGTAAGTCATTTTGGAGACGTGTCTCAGCTACTAGCTTTAAGAGAAATAGCCATCATCACACTTACAAATACATTTATGCCATTAGGATGAGGAAGAGGAATTAGGAATTTTTCTTCACTAATGCTTTTAACTGTGACTTGCAATGCCCAGGCTTTCACTTCTCCTGGGTCATCCTTTAGATATCAGTAATTTTCTCTATTTCCACACTTCAAGCACAAATATAAATTTTAATGCTATAATGCATTATTTCTGAATTTGATTTCTATCTTTGAGAAAATAGAGTTAATAGTACTTTATTGTGTCAGTGTTATCAGTTAACAAGCCAAAGAGAACAAGCAACAAAAAAACATAAAAGATGAATGAAGTAAAAGAAAGCTTAATTTTAGAGCTGAGTGAGAAGAAAAAGTGAAGAATCATGAATTAAACACTTTATTGTCTCAAATGTCATGTACCTTAAAAAATTAAAGTGTTATGATAGTTTAGGAGTAGTAATCAGTCCAGAAATGGAGATTGCCTCTCTTTGATATATAAGGTAATCTTCAATGGCTTTAATTTCTAAGAACCAAAAGGTAGAAAACACAGATAACATGGATAATTTGTGCTACTATGAGAATCTATAAAAATAACCTGTGAATTAAGAGAACTACAAAACATTACTTCAAGAAATAAAAGAGGACACAAGGAATTGGTAACACTTTCCCAGCTGATGGATGGGGGAGTATCAACGTTGTCAAAATGGTCATACTCCCTAGAGCTTCATACAGATTCAATTACATCCATATAAGGATAGCCATGCCATTCTTCAAAGAAATTGACCAAATACTTCTGAAATTTGTATGGAATAATAAACCCCCATGAATAGCTAAAGCAATCCTGGGAAAAAGAAGATGGGAGGCATCCCTTTTCCCAAATTCAAAATCTACTATAAAACAGTGGTAATTAAAACAGCATGGTATTCGAAACAGACCAGTGGACCTATGGAATAGAGTTGAGTATCCTGACAGCCAGCCTCAAATACATGAGCAATTAATCTTTGATAAAGGAGCAAAAGTATGAAATGGAGCATGGAAAGCCTCTTCAACAAGGGGGTGCTGGGAAAACTAGACAGCTGAACAGTTACATGTAAAAAATGAACTTAGATCCGTCTAACACCATGAACAAAAATCAGATCAAAATGGATTACAGATATCAATATTAGACCTGAATCCATAAAGTACATCGAAGAAAATATAGGGAAAAAATCCTCCACTAAATTGAAGCTAAAGACATCTTCAAAGAAGAAACACCACTAACAAAACAACTAGAAGAAAAGATAAACATATGGGACTGCATGAAGCTAAAAAGCTTCTGCACCTCAAAAAAAAACAATGACCAAGATACAAAGACAGTCCACAGAATGGGAAAGAATATTCACCCAGTACCCATCTGATAAGGGGTTAATATCCAGGATATATCACTCACTGGTAAAACTTTACAAGAAGAAAAAAGCCAACCCCATCAAAAATGGGGAGAAGAAATTAATAGAAACTTTGGCAAGGAAGAAGTTCCAATGATCAAAAGATATATGAAAAAATGCTCAGCATCATTAGTCATCAGACAGATGTAAATCAAAACAACAATGAGATATCATCTCACACCACAGAGACTGGTACATATCCAAAAGAGCAAGAACAAAAAGTGCTGGCATGGATGCAGGGGAAAGGGGACTCTCATACATTGTTGGTGGGAATGTCAACTGGTACACCCTTTTTGGAAAACTATATGGACATTCCTCCAAGGACTACAAACTGAACTCCCATTTGACCCAACCATACCACTCCTTGGAATATACTCTGGGAAACCAAAACCATGCAGCAGAAACACCATCCCTACTTTTATGTTCATAGCAGCATTATTCACAATAGCCAGAATCTGGAAACAACCAGAGTGATGAGAATTGATGACTGGATAAAGAAACTTTGGTACATCTACACAATGGAATACTATGCAGCTATAGGAAAAATGAAGTTATGAAATTTGCCTATAAATGAATGGACATGAAGAGGATCATGTTGAGTGAAATTAGCCAGAAGGAGAGAAATAGATATAGAATGACTGCATTTATTTGCAAAACATAAGTATGTATGTATGTATATATATATATATGTATATATATACATATTATGATACCAACATCCAAAATCAGGTGAAACATGGATCAGGAGGCCTTGTCAAAGGTAGAAATCACTACAAACGTGTGGGAGCATAGGTAAGGTAAGACAGATAAGGGAACAGTGTGCCAATAATTGTCAAAAGTAGTATTACCACAAAGAAATTATCATTAAATACAGGCAAAAAGATACACATGATAACCTCTCAGTATAAGTATTACAATCCACAATATGTAAGAGAAGGAAGAGGGAAAGAGAGAGAGAGAAAAGTATAAAGAACCTGCTATATAGGTGGGCTAGGGGAGGGGAGGGAATAGGGGACATTGGTGGTGGGAAATGGGTACTGGTGGAGGGATGGGTGCTGGAACACTGCATGACTGAAACCCAACATAGACATCTTTGTAATTGTGTATCTCACGGTGGTATAATAAAAAAATTAAAAAAATTAGTCCCTTGAAATACAAGCTATCAAGAAGATTGCATGTTTGCTATTCCTACTAAAGATATTAGAAAGGTGACATTGTTCGCCTAGATTGAATTCCCTTTCAAAATTCAAATCCATTTAAAAGAGAGAAAACTTAGTAACTGCCAATCTTCTGTATTTGCATTTATCAAATCAAATTATCTCTTTCTAGATAACATCATAATAGAATATTGTCAGAAGAAACATGTCCCCTGCTTGGAAAATAAATGGTTCTCCTGTCAGGAAGCAATGGTATATAGCCCCTGATGAGATTGTAACCCTGTTGACATTATGTCTGAAGGTAAAAATCCAAGGGGCTGAAAGGCTTCAACAACTTGAAGATTTCTCCAGTCTGGTTACAGGGAGTTTAGATGCATAATATGCAATATGATGTACCAAGTCCCAAAACACAAAGAAATGACTTGCACTAAACAATATACATATAGGAGGAAGTAAACATTGCTATAAAAATCCCATCCAAATCACAAACTCAGGCAGCCCGTGCTGTGCACTGATAATAAAGGGAATTGTGAGATGTGCTGTACTGTCAGCCAAGTTCCTGAATTCAACTCCCATGGATGTTTAGTCTGTCTTCTGGAGGGGAAAAATAGCTCTATCACACAATACTTTTTAGTTTAACTAAAACCTTTTAATCAAGTATCTCATATCCACACATTTCAAGCACTGGACCCACAGAAAAAAAATATCTATTCTTCTAAGGTTTGAAAATGTCTGCTTAATCTTTCATTTCTTGTGTTTATTAGCTCAGTGACATCTGGCAGTGTTTCTTTCCCTCATTTAGATTAAGAATCCTCTTTTATAAAATGGGAATAATCAGATGAGCATTGTCTTATTTATGACAGCTAGTTGTTTTGGGGAAAATGTGTATCCAAATTTTTTTGTAAATCAAAAGGAATATATAAATGATAAATGCTAAAGGGAGATGCTTTACACAAAAAAGAAAAGCAAGGTTTGAGTTTAGTTGTTTTTCTTTTAGTGTTTAAAAGAAAAGTTGATGTTGGGTTTAGGAAAGAGTCCCAAATATATGGTGCTTACTTTGTGCTCTGCCAACTTGGGTTGGATCCCCTATATATAGCCTTGCCAGGAGCTTTAGAACACTAAGCACAAACATAGGAATAAGCCCCAAGCATTGTCAGGTGTAGTCCAAACCAAAATGGATACCTCATTTCATACTAATGCTAACTCAGTGATTAGTTAAATATCCAGAAGGCTGAGAAGTAGGATGGGGATTGTGAATAGTTACTCAAATGTCTGGATGGCAAATAGCCATATTATAGTTACTAATATTCAGTATGATTTTTCTGCAATGTATCTGTACAATTCATTTATATAGGAAGATGCTTAAATAAAAAAAAACTTGTGTTGAGTTCAGAAATGCCAAAGGAAGCTTGGAAATTCTTGGGCAAACAGAATGACTGAAAGGATATTAAGTAGCTATCACTCGATCACTAGACATCCCATTATTCATAGATTTGTTCTAGCTGGTGCTAATAATATTTCCATTTGTCCCTATCACATGCCAGTGTACCCCAGTGGCATCTGCTTGCTCCAGGAATATGAAGAGCCTCAAATTGTTCGTTCAGGATCTTGACGAAGAAGTCTGACCAACTTGTAGGTGGGCGGCCATGTGATCTTTTGATGTCCTGTGGGATCCAGTAGGTAATGGCTCTAGTCTAGCGGTCATCTCAAAATCACATTACATGTCCAGCCCATCTGATTTTCGAAGCCTTGGAAAACTAGACAGCAACCCTTACTCTCAATTGTCTATGGAGGTCGAAACACCAGATTCCTTCTCTCACTTGAGTAAGGTGTGATATTCCAAGCATAGCTCTTTCTATTCCTCTTTGGGAGACCCAAATAGCATTCTCACCCTGCTTTCGTAGGGCCCAGGTCTCTGAGGCATATGTTAGTGCAGGGAGAATGGTGGAGTCAAAGAGATATGCCTGGAACCAGATGTTCTTTGTCTTTTTTAGCTATTTCTTCAATGCTCTTGAAGGCATGCCATGCCTCTCTCTTCCTTCTGCGCAGTTCAGGTTTTAAGTCGTTCATCATGTTGACTTCTTGACCTAGGTACACATAACTGCTACATGCAGAGATGTTTTTTTCCGTTGAGTGTGAATGGAGCATTTGGTACTAGGAAGTGATCATTGATGTAAAAAGAGGGGTTCGGCATGGTTATGCCATTTTACAGAAACTCTTCAGCACCACCCTCTAGAACGTTATGTGACAATTAGAATAGGAAGGAATTTGAGTGAAGATAGAGGGTCGGCAACTACACCACCTCTGCTTTTCTGATGATATTGTTCTAGTAACATCAAACACTAGCCAAGCTGCACAAATGCTGGCTGATTCAACCATGAATGTGGAAATGTAGGTTTACAGCTGAATCTCAACATAACGTTCATTAAGCAGCTATAAGTCAAATTATTACATAGAATAGTTATATGATCAGTTTAAACTTAGAGAGAAAATTTATGAGGTCAATTGAAGCTTCACTTCGCTTATCTCTTGTATCATTTGTATTCACATTCATCAATTTGCTCAAGCGGGCACCAGTAACATCTCCATACATCCTGTCACATGCTAGTGTAGCCCAAGGGCATCTGCTCACCCAGGAACGTGAAGAGCCTCAAATCATTCAAATTTAAACTTAGGGAGAAAATTTATATGATCTGTTAAAAGACAGATTCAGAACAAAGAAAATAGATTAGGACAATAGAAAAAAGAATTAAGTAATATTGATGGTTACCAGAAATCTATCAATGTCAATCAAATATCTCTAATACTTAGAGCAATACTGGAGAAATTATAAAAGAGCATATTAAGGAATTGAATCCTGGGTATGAGTATCACTGTACCAAAAATGGAGGTAGCAGTGCATGCATCTGTGTCATAACTAGAGTGTGGAAAACTTATGATATTGTAGCAAGAACACAGGCTGGCACTCTAGTGGTTCCCCAAGATGATGGAGGCTTGAGTTTTGCTGTTCACACAAAGTAGTTGAAAAGCTTATTTCTAGATAAGATGCTGATATGGTAATGATTACTGAGATGTTATTCCTGTTGACAGTTAGTGATTGTGATTGACCAAGTGGTAGTAGGTACAACTGAGACAGCAAATTTAAATCATTTATTTACAAAGATACTGATAATCAAAAGGCAAAAAATAGATAAAGACTTTGCTGGAAGGGCCTGTCCAACTAAAATGTATCACGGATTCTTTATGGCATATCTACACAAGTAGTAAAAATAGAGATATTCAATTAAACAAACTCTCCTCTGAATTCCATATGTATGATCCAGAAGACTTCATTAGGTCTTGACAAAAATTGTTCCAGAAACTTTTGCTCTGATCAGTGGCCCTCTTCTCCTTGAGAACAAATCTGAGAATTCTCCAAGTCACACCCATAATCATGAAATTTTTCTTAGCATCTTGTCTGTGTTTGATAATTCTCCCCCCTTCTTATTGCCCTTTGAATTCTTTGCTTATGTCGATATATATATATATATATATATATATATATATATATATATATATATATATGGATTCTTCTGTCCATCAGTAAACCATTTTATTAATGTATGTCATTGCTTGAAACTTAAGTGAAAACCCTCCACCCTGGTGCAATTTAGAAACCTAGACATCCAAATGTCATACAAGGTAACAGAAAAGGCAGTTAGATAACTTTAAGAAACAGGTAAATCTAAGTTTCTTAAAAGTTATTACAACAAGAATAGATGACTTTTCATTTAAGGCAGTGACTCAAATGCATAACTGGGATCTAAATTTCTATGTGTCCCTCCTTCACACATTCTCTACCCAGACAAATTTTTATAAAACTACTAAACAGATTCATAAGATATACATCTCACTCAGTATCTCAAAGCATAATATCTTTTTCTTTAGTATAGCTAGAACCATTTTGCTTTACTACCTTAACATTTTCTGCCATCTCTTAATCAGAGCAGTTGGTAGCTGCTCTTCTCATTCCTTCATCATGACAAAATTGCTTGAAATCTTCATGAATAATTCAATGTTAACTTACTTTGGAAACGCACTGCTCTAAATGTTCTTGTTAACCCTTAAGCTTCATTTGTTTATACTTCTCATCTCTATACCACTATGATATAATGATCACTGGAAAGTTAATAATTTCCATTAGCCCTAGTTTGCTTATTTATAAGTTAAAATTTATTATTTCACTAATAAATGTATCTAAACAGCGTTTATGTATGAGACAGTTAAAGATACCCGAGCTCACAGAATTTACATCCTCATGTAAGAGACAATGAGCTACATAAATAAATAAAAATAGGCTATATGAACTTTAAAATAAAGTAGTCGAATTCAAATGACTAATAGTACTGTCTTGAGGTTGATCATGACAGAATATCTTCACATTTAAGTAACAATCTCAGGGAGGTGAGAAATTAGGCCTCTAATGCTTTGAGTGAAAAAAACACACGCACGGGAAGAGCAAGTGTTCAGGCACTGAGAGAGAAATTGTGGAGACTGGAATGGGAAGAGAAACACAGAAGTTCAAAGCAGCAAGCCAAAGTGTGTTGAGGGCCATGTGAATGTAGGTAAATGAGTGGGAGTACAAAGAACTAACCAGATGTTGGGTATTGAGGGAAAGTCACTCAAACCATAGTTTTTGAACAAATAATGCAAATATGAGAAAAAGAGAATAATATGGGTAAAAGTTGGTTTTTTAATTGATTCTGAATATCTACTCCAAAGACAAAAAAATACCTCTCAAACTTGCTCTTGAAAATTGAGATACTTTCAGTTTAAAAAACTGTCAACATCTTAAAATGCTAAACATACTACAAACAATCCTTACATAGTTGCTCAACAAATATAAAAACATATTCAAAGACTTTACCATCTGTTCTATTAGTGACTCAAATGCAGGAAATGCAGGTATTTGTGAAAAAAAAAAAAAAATAGGTCTAATAATGGAATGTTTGTCATCTGAAAGAAATGTCCCAGACTTTTCAGAGTAAGAGAAACATTTTCTTTGCATCAAATTTAAGAATGGTAATTTGGGAGGCAAACTTATATCGTCCACATAGCTGTAAACATTTTCTTTTGCATCAAATTTAAGAATGGTAATTTGGGAGGCAAACTTATATGGTCCACATAGCGATAGCCATGTGAGAGGGTTATAGACAAAGCATAAAAAAGGCTTAATAGCTTATTTCCAGGCCAATTTCATTATACCTGTCTATATCTAATTTGCATGATCAGTTGTTAATTCATTTTCTAAGCAGAAAAGTGCATTGTCCACACAGGCCAGCTTTTACAAGATCATAGTTGTCTTTTTGTTCATTTGTTTTCTTAGTAAATATATTTTAATATACTCCTTTAATATACTCCTTCTTTCTCTTGAGTTAGGAACTTCCTCAAATCACACTTTCCAAATCAAATTTTCTTCTGATTCTATTTAAGACGATTCAAACAATAGTAATACTTTTTGTACTCTTTCCTCTCATACACTAAAGAATAAGAATTAACTCTGTTATATATCGGCTCACTCCAAAACATGAAGAGCCTCAAACCATTCCTTCAGGTCATGGGATATAATTGTTACTGGTTTTTGGCATATCAAATACAATATGTGTAGCTTGCCAGGCTCTGCCATGTAGGTGGTATACTCTCAGTAGTAGGCTCTCATCTCGAGCTTTACTGATGAACCTCAACAGGGAGAGATCTGCTTTTCTCTTGGGTGGAGCTCTTGCTTGCGACAGAATGTATGGAAATGTTACTGGTGCCTGCTCAAGCAAATCAGTGAACAATGGGAAGACAAGATATACAAGTGAAGAAAATATCTATATATCAGAATTCACTGTATCACTGTATCACTGTCTTCCAGTTGTTCATCGACTTGCTTGAGCGGGCATCAGTAACATCTCCATATGTCCTATAACAAGCAAGTGTAGTGCAAGGGCATCTGCTTGTTCCTGGGACAGGAAGAGCCTCAAACCATTCTTCAGGTCATGAATTGAGGTCCATAATTGTTACGGTTTTTGGCATATCAAATAAAACATGGGTAGCTTGCCAGGCTCTGCCGTAAGTGGTATACTCTCAGTAGAAGGCTCTCCTCTCAAGCATTTACTGAATTATCAGAATTCAGAACATTTACTGAATTTATCAGAATTAGTGATATATATCATTGCATATCTGATATATATCTATATATCAGAATTGATTCTTATATATATTCATATATATATGTATATATATATATATATATATATATACCATATATACTACACACTTGATCTTAGCCAAAAGGCCGAGAAGCGAATCCGGGTCGACACGGGCTGGCCGCATGCAAGGCAAACACCCTACCTGCTGGACTATTCGCTCTGGCCCCAGATTTTTTTTTTCTTTTTTGGGTCACACCAGGCAATGCTCAGGGTTACTCCTGGCTCTGCACTCAGGACATATGGGGATCGAACCTGGGGCCAGCCGCGTGCAAGGCAAATGCCCTACCCTGCTGGACCATCGCTCCAGCCCAGATTTTTCATTTTTAATTAGGAATGCTAAGCCTAAGTATAGGTATTTCTGTCATCTGGAGAACTTTGCTCTTTTATTGCTCGTAACCATACCACGACCCCACTCCATGAGGTCCTCCATTTTCCACATCCGGACTTCTCTCGCCGGACCTCCACCCAGCAGACCAGCCTTTCAGCGCCGGCTCAGGCAGCTGCTTGCGGCCACCTGCACGGCTTGCGGCCGCGGTTCATCAATAAATGCTGGACTTAGAGATGCCTACAAGAGTATGCTACCTGCACGGCAGAGCCTGGCAAGCTACCCGTGTTGTATTTGATATATTTGCCAAATACCAGTAACAATTATAGACCTCATTCCAATCCTCATTGGATTGAGGCTCTTTATGTTCCTGGAGCAAGCAGATGCCTTGGGTTCTACTGGCATGAGACAGGACATATGGAGATGTTACTGGGGCCCGCTCGAGCAAATCGATGATGAACGGGAAGACAGACAGTGATACCATATATATACCTTATATATACCAACAAAGGACTTTAACACAATTTTGGCACTGGTATAATACCCATTTGTTATCTCACTGCCTTATATGTCAAGAGTCCAGGTGGGTTCAACTATATTCTGCGTTAGGTCTCACAAGGTTGAAATCAAAATAAACCAGACAGAATTCTTATTCAACAAGTTAGGGAATTTAAAAATAACCTCAAAATATATTCATCTTGTTGGCAGATTTGTTGGGCATCTTTCCAGTTGTAGAAATGCTGATTATTGCTTTGCTTGCAGTCAGTCTTGAATACCTCATACTTCCAAAAGATCACCAGTAGTCTATGTCATGTACACCCTCTATTGTCAAAGCCAAGATCAGTGGAATTAAAATATTCTACTTCACTTTATGCCATTAGTGGAGGGAAATTTTGGTTAACCACCTTTTCAAATAAAATAATAAAAAATCATAGAAGTAACTAATCATCATATTCAGTTCCCGCTCCACTGAATGTTGAGGATTGCTAGTAAACGTTCTTAAAATTTTGGGTATAAATAATTTTTAGTGAAGAAAAACCTTATTTAAAAGGTGAAAAAAAAAGAGTGTGAAAAGAAATGATGATATTAAAGGATGGAAACTGAAAATAGTGACAATCAGATGGGTGTAGACAGAGGAATAAAATTTTATATATATATATATATATATATATATAAAGTGCTATCCTGTGCATAATGCAGCCTCCCTTTTATTTATAGTAGTCTGATATTTTAATATTCCTTCAATATTCCCCAGTCAAAGACCATGTGGAAATTTCAATTAAATTAACAATGTCTATTTAATACAGCCTGTCATAATGACAATCTGAGATATTATTACTTGCTGGCAATTTGCAACCTCATACCTAATAATGCATAAGTTTTTCCCATGGTTCAGCTCTGGGATTTGAGAGCAAACCAGAGAAATATTGGGATACAGTGAATATTGTAGGACTTCCTAAATTGATAAAGTGGGGAGTCACCAAACAATTTATATATAAGATTGACAGTAAATAAAAAGTGGTATCACAAACTTTCTTCCAAAACTTGGCAAAACAACTAGTTCTACCATTGAGATACTATGTCAGAATATATGGATGGGTATTTAAGTTTGCTCCTAATTTCTTCTAAGAATTCTCAACCAATCAGACACAAATGTCACTTTGTACTCGGAGAGGCAAAGAACTAAAGTCACAGGGAAAAGTTTAGGAAAAATGGATTTTTTTGTGACTCCCATGATCACTATTCTGGGCAATGAGCTCATTCCAACATTAGTGAGTCCTAGAATTCATCACCTTCCAAATGCTAAAATAAAATCATGGAAATGTCATCAAGTTGTTAACCATTATTATCTATTAACGTAGTACCAGTGACGATGGGGAAATCACCTAATAAAACCAATCTTTCTTCTTTATAACACCCAGAACTGTCAGGACTCCAATAAATTATAATGGACCCAATTTAAAACCAATGACCTGTATATTATACATTGCCAATTTCTCTTATCTCAGCAAGTAACTAATACCGGGCTTGTCAATTAGGACAGCAGAATGTCAAATTTAAGCTTCTGATGTCTAGTTTCATGTTTGAGATACTTGAGATGTGTTTTTATTGGCTCTTGGTAAACGTACTCTTTTATATAGAGAAGAATATATTTTATAATGAGCAATTACTGAGAATATGGTAATGAAATAGTGGGATAAATGATTTTTCTAAGAGGAACATACAGATGGAAAGTATTCAAAACTTTTACCAAACCTCCAAAATTAATCAATTGCAAATAAGGGGCTCACTGGAAAGAATTTTTGTCCAACTCTCAATTCATCTAAATATATAAATAATAATAACTTTAACAAATGGTTGTATTGTTAACTGGATTATAGTAGAATAAAATGCTTGAAGCACCAAGGAAACCCAAGTGCTGTGAAGAAATCAAGATTTATTATAGTGTTATCTACACAATGCCCATATATTCATTCAACAATTTTAAGATTGTATATGGATAGCAATTAAGACAGAGATCTTAATAACAAAAATAATAAGCAATTTCTGTAATCAAGGAATTTTGCATTTAGTCTGAACAAACACAATTTAAAGCAATTATGACGTGAAATTATTTGAAAGCAAGGTATGTGGTTTTACAGTATACAAAGCAGAGATATTTAATGTATGTCTGCTAGATTGGTAAATACTGTGATGGAGAACATAAAGAAAGACCATAAAACTGTAGAGAATGATAAACAGAAACAAGTTGGACTATGTGGTGATAGAAAATATTCAAGGCAGAAGGCACAAAATATGTCAAACCTTGAGGCACAAAAATATTACACATACAAATACCAGAGAACTATTCTGAATGGATAAAAACAGAGCTGAAAGAAATTCAGGAAATAGCCTCTCTGAGAATACTCCTTGAAAGCACGTTTCAGAGAAGCAGATCAGAACCCCACTGTATTTTCTCTTCATTCATTTACTAGAATTCATCTGGTACATCAAGCATTTCTGGAGTCTGGATAGTGTCATGGGCTATTTGAAACCTATGACTAATTATGTGATTATTAACTGAGAAAATCTTAAATGATAATTATATTTGAGATCCGAACATACAGAAAAAACTGTAGTCTTTGAACTATGGATAAGGCTAAAGAGATGAAGAAGAATAGAAGCATATCAATCAAACCAACAATTCAAATAAAAACCTAATTTGTCTTTTCTCATGTCAGGAACATCATTTCCCTTTTCTTTCTACTATTAAGCTTGTGTATATACTTGAAATCACTTGTATCACTTGTCTTTTCGTTGTTCATCGATTTGCTCCAGCGGGCACCAGTAACAACTCCATATGACCTGTCACATGCTAGTGCATCCCAAGAGCATCTGCTAGCTCCAGGAAAATGAAGAGTCTCAGACCATTCCTTCAGGTCATGGGAATGAGGTCTATAATTGTTACTGGTTTTTTTTTGTATATAAGGCTCTGGGGTGCAAGTGGTATACTCTGAGTAGTAGACTCTTATCTCGTGCATTTACTGATGAACGGGAGAAATTGGCTTTTCTATTGTGTGGAGCTCTGATGAGCTAGAGTCCGAATGTTGAAAATGGCAGCCCTCATAGTGTGGGGGGTTCCTCTGGCTTCTTGTGAGGCTCTGTTGGGATATTGGGCCAGGGCTAGAATTTGCCTTTCCTCCCAGGCACCTCATGATCAGTGTGCACAGGGAGAACTGGTATCAGCTCTGCCCTGTGTGTCTGAATCTCTGGATCAGGCATACCTGGGCTTGAAATAGTCTTTGCTGTAGGGTGGGACTCTGATGAGCAGGTTTTGAGATCAGCCCCTCTCTTGGGTGGAGCTCTTACATGCTGTGGAGTCCAGATGTTGAAAATGGCGACCCTCATGGTGTTGTTCCTCTGGTAATAATTACTGGTTTAAGATAATTTCAATTATTAATGGTTTGAACCAGTAATAAGTACTGGTTTAAATTATTTTTGTCTTTATACAGCTTCTCTCTGTGAGAAAGTACTAACACGTCTTACAGTATTTTCTCATATCAATTAATTTTATCATGGTTCAGGATTTTTCTATTACCTCCTACTTTTATGATTTATACCCTGTAAAATAAGCTCATAAGCTCACAAAACTAAGAGTTAAAAATATTCATTTAGGGTGGCTGTAATGATAGTACAGCTGGTAGGGCATTTGCCTTCCACATAGATGACCTGGGTTCGATTCCCTGGCATCCGATATGGTCCCCCAACTACAGCAGGAATAATAATACTGAGCATTGCTGGGTGTGACCCAAAAAATCAAAAATAAAAACTTATTCATCTATATATGCTGTCATAGTTACCAAATTTATGATTGGTAATATTTAACAAAAGTATGTTTTTCTGAATTCTTTTTGTATACTTTTAAAGTCTATATGAGCCATTGATGTACATATTATCAACACAAGAAACATTCACAAGAAGAATAGGAAATTCTAAAACTGTGTATATGTGGTTATTGGGCTATACTTCAAATGGTGTTCGATAATAGAGTTCTTAAAATTTGTAGCATATTCCTAGATAAAAGATGAAAGGAAATATTGTTCCCTGACTTTAATTTTATATATGTACATATATATATAAATATATGAAATGTGGATAAAAATAATAAAAATGTGGATGTTGGAATAAAACAAACAAATGGAATAGAGTTGAGAGCTCAGAAATAAACCCTCACATATTACAATAATGAGACAAAAAATATCACTTGATCACTTAATTACTTGACATCCCATGATTCGTCGATTTGCTCGAGTTGGTGCCAGTAACATTTCCATTTGTCCCTGTCACATGCCAGTGTAGCTTAATGGCATCTGCATGCTCCAGTCATATGAAGAGCCTCAAATCATTCATTCAGGGTCTTGACAAAGAAGTCTGACCATCTTGTAAGTGTGAGGTCATGTGATTTTTTTGACATCCCGTGGAATCCAGTTTTTAATGACTCTAGTCAGAGGTAGTCTCCAAGTCATATTACATGTCCAACCCATCTGATTTTCGATGCATCGGCAAATGAGACAGCGTCCCTGACTCTGGATCATTGGCAGAGGTCGGAACTCCAGTATCCTTCTCTCACTTGAGTGAAACGTGATATTCCAAACATAGCTCTTTCGAGTCCTCTTTGGGAGACCCAAATAGCATTCTGATCCTTTGTTCATAGGGCCTAGGTCTCTGAGGCATATGTTAATGCAGGGAAAATGGTGGAATCAAAGAAAAGTCCCAGAGCCTAAGGTTCTTTGTCCTTGTATCTATTTCTTTATGCTCTTGAAGGCATTCCATGCCGCTCTTTTCCTCCTGCACAGCTCAGATGCTAGCTCGTTCATCATGTTGAGTTCTCGACCTAGGTACACATAACTGCAGCATTCAAAGATGTTTGTTCCATTGAGAGTGAATGGAGCATTTGGAATTAGTTTGTTTTACATGAACATTGTTTTGTTGTGATTAAGCTGTATACCTATCTTTCCACAAGTATGGTCAAAGTTAGCTGGCATTTATGCCGCTTGGCTAATGTTTAGTGTTATTAGAACAATGTCATCAGTGAAGCAGAGGAGGTGTGTTGTGCACAAAGAAAATAAAATGGAGAAAGAGAAACCCTATCAACACATGATTCTGGAAAAATTGTATGGTCACATGCAAAGTAAAAAATAGCTCACTGACTCATCTTTTCACAAAACAGAACTCAATATGTATTGAAATTTATTTATTGTAAGTGCTAAAAATGAACTTAGAACCTTATTTCCCATCATATAAAAGCTTTAACTCAAAATGATTAAAGATATTTACATTAAACTTTAATCTATCAATTAAATTAACAAAACACAGGCAGAATTTATCATAATATTGATTCTAGAAGCATCTTCAGTGGCTTAATAGCATAGGCAAGCAGAAGCAAAAAATAAAAAAGAATTTTATCAAGTTAAAAAATTATTGCCTATTTAAGAAAGAATAACAAAAATTAAAATATACCTTAAATACTAAGAGAATATGCACCCAAAGAGGGGCCAGCAAAATACTTAAAACAACTGCTAATAAACTACAAACAAGACAATGACAGTAACACAACAGTAGTTGAAGACTTCAACACTGCTTTATCAACTCTTCATAGATCAACAAGACTGAAACTTACCAAGGAAATACTGGCCCGGAAGGAAGAAATGGAAGAAAGATGGCTGGTGAATATATACAGAGCTTTTTATCCCAAAAAAAGCTAAATACACATTTTTCTCCAGTGCACATGGCATATTCTCCAAGATAGACCACATGCTGAGCCACAAAGCATTCCTCAATAAAATAAGAGATACAAATCATGTCAACTATTTTTTCAAACCATGATGTACTGAAAATGGAAGTAAAGCACATACAGAGAAAGGGAATCAAACAAAATTCCTGGTATTTGAAGAGCTCACTTTTGAACAACAAGTGGGTCATAAAAAAAGGAGAAACTAATGAAAATGATGACACAAACTATCAGAACTTGGGAACACAGCAAAAGCAGTGATAAGAGGAGAGTTCATAGCTCCTCAAGCATTCATCATGAAAAAGGAAAGGGCCTACATAAATAATCTGACTTCACAGATCAAAATAGTAGAAAAAGACCAATAAAAAGAACCCAACCCAGGTAGAAAGGAAATAATAAAACTTAGAGAGGAAATCAATGAGCAGGAACCACAAAAAATAATTCAAAAGATTAATGAAACCAAGAGCTGATTCTTTGAAAAAATAAACAAGATCGACAAACCACTTGCAAATCTTGTAAGGACATGGAAAGAGAGAACCCAAATAAACAGAATCAGAAATGAAAAGGGGGGACATCACAACAGAAACCACAGAAATCCAAAAGATCATCAGAGATTACGTTGAGAGCCTGCATGCCACAATACGAGAACCTGGAAGAAATGAATAGATTCCTGAAGTTCTATAACCTCCCACGCCTGAAACAAGAAGACCTGCAATATACCTAACAAGAAGATCTGAATAAGCCTATCGCCATCAAGGAAATTAAAACAGTTTTTAAAAATCTGTCCAACACAAAAGACCAGGTCCAGATGGATACACTAGTGAATTCTTTCAAACCTTTTAGGAGGGCCAGTCCTTTTCAAGCTCTTCCAGGAAATAGAAGAAACAGAAACACTCCCAACTAGCTTCTATGAGGCACATATCACCGTGATACCCAAATCAGGAAGAGACAACATAAAAAAGAAAACTACAGACCAATCTCCCCGATGAACACAGATGATAGATTTTCAACAAAATACTAACAAACATATTTCAAATACTCATCAAAAGCTTACACATCATGACCAAGTAGGATTCATCAATACATTATATCAGTAGGAGAAAAAATAAAAAGCCATATGATAATATCAATAGATGCAGAGAAAGCATTTGACAAGATCCAACACCCGTTCATGATAAAAATGTGCCACAATGTGGGAATTGAAGGAACCTTCCTCAATATAGTAAGCTATCTACCAGAAGTCCACATCGAGCATCATTCTCAATGGAGAAAACTGAAAGCCTTCTCCTCAGATCGGGAACAAGAAATATTGCCCACTTCCATCACTTCTATTCAATATAGTACTGGAAGTACTTGCCATTTTCAGAGAAGAAAAGGACATTAAGGGGCATCCAGATAGGCAAGGAAGAAGTCAAGCTATCACTATTTGCAGATAACATGATCTTATATATAGAGTACCCTACACTCTCTACCAAAGAGCTCCTAGAAATAATAGATAACTATAGTAGAGTGGTGAAAGAGCTATGCTTGGAATATCAAGCCTCACTCAAAGTGAGAGAAGGAATCGGAGTTCCGACCTCCCTCGCTGTTCCAGAGTCAAGGATGCTGTCTCACTTGCTAAGGCATTGAAAATTGCATGGGCTGGACATGCAATGCGATTTGGAGACGACTGCTGGACAAGAGCCATTACCGACTGGATTCTATGAGATGTCAAAAGATCATGTGCTATTCGAAGATTATGAAGTTGTGCCCAGTAAGGAAATGATAACTGTGACTCACAACGGAAGCAGCTTTCTGCTAGGGATGGCTACATAGTCCTTGAAGTCAAGATTTTTTTTTTAGACAGAATTCACCATTCCTATAGCTATATGTCTCTCACTAGTAAGGTCAGGGGCTCATTAGAAAACCTTTGGGAATTTATGTATCAGATACAGATGTGGCTGGAGCTATTTACTATATAAGATAGAAATGAAGAGTCTTTATTTAAAAGAACATCAATTCTTCATTTTGCATCATCATAATCATTTCCTTAAATTTGTCCATTCAATTTCCTCAATAGCTTAGAAAGAGTTTACTCTGTGGTAAAAACATTGTGAAATAAAATTCATGTCACAGACTGTTTGAATAACAAGAAAATAAGCAGAAAGAAAATTATTTGCATATAAAAGAAAAGTATCACTCTCTAATTCATGCTGGGTCTATCAAAGGTGCAAAATCATGTGAAAAATTTACATGATTTTATTGACTGAATTTTATTTACTGTAATTGCACAGTAAATACGGATTATTTACTATAAAATACAGATTATTTACTGTATGAATCTATGTACAAACCTTAATATTTCAGATTAGACAAAAATGTAAAACTCAAACACAATGAAAAGTAAGAAAGTCAAACAGTTTTCTTAAACTTATATTGCCAAGGAGCCCTGTGGTTCAGAGATGCTTGGCTAAGAGATGACAAAATTGAGAGAGATAAACACAAAAGCTGTGCAGGACTCACATGGGTTTCTCTTTAAAAAAAAAAGGGGGATCTATAGCTAATTAAAACAGCTCCTTCTACATAGCTTCTCCTAAGCACATACACCAGGATGGAAGTCAATAAGTCATTAAATTATTGGTTTAAATTATTGGTTATGAGTTTTTAAGCAAGCATTGGTCTGTAGACTGAATGACCTCTACTTTTTAATACATTTTCAACATGTACTATCTGGTTCTTAATACACTTTCAACATGTACACTCACTTCCCTCTTTCTGTATTCATTTATCTTTGAAAAACTAACACTAACAGTAAAAATATTGTTATTTGAAATTTTCAAAACTTTAATATAAAGTTGAGTGATCCTAGTGCTCTATTTCCTTTAGTTGTGTGTTCTTTAAAACAGACAGAGTCATTTTGCTTTCTGCCTCTTCCCCTTACTCAGAACTAAGCATTATATCTCCACTGTACATTGTTTGATTTTAATCCCACAGCTGTTCAAGCAGTTTCTCCAGACTGCAAAACCCTTTCCCTAAAATACTTAACAAGTCAAACGAAAAGGTGGGCATGTTCTAGCTAACCTCTTCTCTCCTTCAAAATTCAGGGCCTAGTATTTATTCAGGAGTGGAAAAGAAATACCACTTCTTACAGTCACCATTCCAAAATTTGCCATCCTCATTCTCTACCGTGTGCAAACATACTACCACAGCATGTCTGGGGCTTATCTTAACTCCCCTCACTCCCAGCATTAAGTGGTCAGTCTCATCATTTCCAATATGTATAATAATTCTTGTCATCTAATTTTGTTTTTAATTATATATTTAAATGTTTTGTTCCTAAATTTAGAAGCTCTATTTTGTGAGGTATTTGAGACACACTTAAAAAAAAAGAACAATTATTTTAACACTGGTGTCATATTTCCAGAATCATCTATTTTCATTTTCATCTGTAATCACCAATTCTTTGCAAATGATCAGTGTGAATTTCTCAAACTAAAGTTTCTGGTATTCTCTTTGCTTTGTTTCTCCCATAATTTCTTCTCAAATTTAGACAAATAAATTTATAGCTATACACAGAAATATAAACATAACTGCATATACACATGTGCCTTTCCATGCATTATAAAATCATCTATGTTCTAAAAACACTCATCTGTGATCTAATAGCAATCATGCTCTTCCCACTATCCTTTCAGGTTCTGTATTGGAGAATTATGAATTAAATTAATGTTAACAGAAAAGACATAAAATGCAATTAATGCTTTTAGCTTTATATTACAGAGGCTATAGGAAAAACAAAAGACCAAAAACTTTAGTAAGTAGCCATAAAATGTAAATCATGGATAGCGAAAAGAAGCAATTGCACTATAGAAAGGAAAAATGTAAGAAAGTTATTAGTAAAAGCGTGATAAATAAGGATAGTTTAGTAACATTGGCTATGCAGAGACAAAGGTTGCTGCCTCCAGTGATATGTCTGAATCAGCCCCAGCGGTCCAGAGTTCTCTTTCTCACAGGCATGATGAGAGTACCTTCACAAAAACTGATGTCACCTTTCCGAAGATAAAAGTTTACGCTGCATTTAGACCAAAAAGGTCTGGTGGGGGAGAGAGTACCCCTGAATCTGTTGTTTTACAATAGCTTTCAACTTCAAATCATCCTTAGTCAAAGTGGCCTATATTAAACTATTATATTTTGATCCCCTTTGCCTGCAATGATATTTTTATGGCACTCTGTTTACATTTTAGGATTCAGTTAAATTGTTGTCACTGGAAGGAATATCACTTGTTCCTCCTATCATTATAGTACTTTTTACTCTCTCTATAGCAGTTTTTACTATTAGTAATCGCCTTGCTTAGATATTGATTTAGTTCTTGTCTAGTACTCTATTATAGAAGATAAATTATATGGCATCCAAGTTTTGCCTGGGACATTGTAAAAGCTTCACTTCTAAGCATTGAATTATTAAGTTAATACTTTATCATATGGGGTACAGTGGGTAAAGCAATAGGCTGCTTGTGGTTGACCTAGGCTTGATCTCCAGAATCCCGTTATAGTCCCTTGAGCCCCACCAGAAATGAACTCTGGGAAAAGCCAAAAGGAAGCCTTGAGTATCACTGGGTGTGTGCCCCTTCCCTCCACCCCACCCCCACCCAAACACATTGTCATCAAAACACTGGTTGCTTCATTCTTATGGTCTCAATAAAATGCTTAGACCCAAATACAGCTACTTCGGCTGCATAATGAAAAGCTCTTTCTTTTCTTAACTCCCCTCCCTCTCTTTTCTCTCTTTTGAAATCAACCTTGCATAGGCAATCAAGACTATAACAAGGACCCAAAGGCAGGTCAAAAGTACAAAATCTGTGATACTTTAGCTCCATAGGGGAACAATAAAAATGGACTGTCTTCAGAATTTGCTGAACAGATGTCAACTCCATTTGCTACTTCACAAATCATTGTAAAGGATAATTGAATTTCTCTGCTCCTCAAACAAGGTGACACAAAGAAAGATGAACATGCTTTCCAAAGATGGGGGCACTTTCAGAGCCAAACAGCTCAGAGCTGCTACTTGGGAAATCACTATCAGATTAGAGATCACAACATCAAAGCTGAACAAAGAAGAGAATTTGAGATAGCTCCATGACCTGGGCATCACAACAGGAAAAGCTAGTAAAAAATTAAAAATGATGCTTCCGACAAAAATTTTCATGACCATAATGAAAAAAAAAGTGTTCCTCCACATTTTTCCAAAGCATGCATCTGAAAATGTACTTGAAAGTCAAGTGTCTGAAAACCTAGATTGAAATATAGTTTGTAAGAGGATGAGCTAGTGGAACAAAGTATTCATTTACTTCTCCTGGGGGTTCTTAACTCTGGTTTCCTAGCAACTTGGTATATGGGAAACAATCTTTACAAAGTCCTATAACCTTACCCAGGAAAGCTCTGGAGATGTTTCCATGGCTGGAACAAAGTGATGCCATACTAACAGCTGACAAAAAACTCACTGACCTACTGCGACACTTGCCTTGTGCCCTGTGCAATTATCTAATAGCTCAGAATCAGAATTATTCTGCTATTCTCAAACAAAATCAATTTAATTATGCAACAAGAGTTTCTGCTGAGAAAATGCATAATAAAAAAAGATACAAGCCGTGCAAATTTGAATCCTTATAGAAAAACAAAGTAACATATGATTAAGTTATAATTGATGACCATTCAAATAGAAAACATAAAGCATGTAATTTTTTGAAAAATATGTCATTTAATTAATCAACCTCATATTTGTCTGTAGATAAATTAAGAGTGCATTGTGACTTTTATGCTACCTTTAGGAAGGCATTATTCCAAAAGCACTCATACATTCTGTATTGTTCAAGAAATCAGTTTTTTAAAACAAAACACTCTACATGAGTTCCCATCCAAGAATAATGTCCAGAGGCACTTTGGGCATGATCATTATCAAATCCAAATACCTGTTAGGTAGTGGGCAATGGCCACTTCTAAATATCCTGAAATTTATAGTACAGTTTCACATAACAAAGAATTCTCCATACTAAAACATTTATAGTAGGGCCAAAGAGAGAGTACAGGGGTTAAGGCACTAGACTACAGATGGAAGCTCCCTCATTGATCCAAAGTATTACATATATTCCTCCAAATACTACCAGGAGTTATACCTGAGCACAAAATTAAGATTAAATCCTGAGCACCGCTGACTATGTTCCCAACCAAAAAATTCTTTAACTAATTAAATTTTACTATGTTCATGTTGAGAGATATATTCTAGCAATAAGAAGATAGGTGGATAATGAAAGATATACAGAAAGATTTAAAATTTTTAAATCTTAGCCTTTTGGAAAACAATATGGACATTCCTCCCCAAACTAGATATTGAGCTCCCATTTGACTCAGCAATATCACTCCAGGGAATATGCCCTGGGAGGACAAAAACACACAGTGGAAACACCATCTACACTACTATGTTCATAGCAGCACTATTCACAATAGCCAGAATCTGGAAACAACCAGATTGCCAGAGAAACAGACAACCCAATAAAGAAACTGTGGTACATCTACACAATAGAATACTACGCAGCTGTTAGGAAAAAGGGAGTTATGAAATTTGCCTATAAATGGATGGACATGGAGAGGATTGTGCTGAGTGAAATTAGCCAGAGGGAAAAGAACAGATATAGAATGACTGTATTTATTTGCGGGATATAAAAAATAGCATGATAATATCTAAGGCCAGACAAAACGTGATTCAGGAGGTCTTGTCAGTGGGTGTAATCTACTGAGAATCTGTTGGAGACAGGGATTCGGTAAGGCAGAGAAAGGAACTATACTACTAATTATTGAAAATGATGATACCAGTGTAGAACTGAGTATTTAAAGTAGGCAAACGGGTGGCCCCGCCGCCACCCCCCACAGCCCAACCAAAAAAAAAGGATATACATGATAACCTCTAACTGTATGTGTTGCAACCTACATGTGTAAGAGAAGTGAGAGAGAGAGAGAGAGAGAGAGAGAGAGAGAGAGAGAGAGAGAGAAAATAGTGCCTGCCATAGGCGAAGGCTGGGGAGGGACAAAAAATCAGGGGACATTGGTGGTATGAAATGGGCACTGGTGGGGGATGGGTGCTGAAACACTGTATGACTAAAACCCAAACATGAACATCTTTGCAATTGATATCTCACAGTGGTATATTTTAAAAAAATTGTCTTAAAGAGAACACCCAGTAAAATATATTGAAGTATTAAGACTTTTAATTTAAAAAATGCTCAGAAAATGTACAACTTGGCATTACTTTACTCCAGAGAAAAGTTTTTTACATTCAAATGCCAAAAGCAATTACCATATTCTTGATTGCTAATTAGATTGGCAAACGTTTCAACTGATCTACAGATGGTAACTTAATATACAGTTAATTTTTTAAGCTAAGTTTTAAATTTTGTAGGTTTCAATTGAAATATTTCAAGTTATGATGTCATCTTTTAATATATTGATTCTAAAAATGGGCCCATCTCGGTCACATATCAGGAGTGGGCATCTGGAATAATATTCCCAATCCACATGTGAAAATTTGTCACATTTCTGGAAACCCTACTCAATGTGTAGAGTCACATTGAGTTGGAAGGAACATATGTTCGAGAATTATTCAGTCCATGCCCACACATATTGCACATACAAGTACATACAAGTACACATAATATGTGTACATACAAGTACATGTAATGTATGTATGTACACATATAAGTACATACACATATTACACATACAAGTACATATTCACATACAAGTACATGTACACACAATTACACTCTTACACATAATAGGTTTCAAAGTAACAAAATCTCAGCCAGAAACCAAATGACCTTTATTTTGGTTCTGACACAAGCCTTATGATTTGGTGTAGGAGCATGAACAGTTCTGTAATCACTAGTTCTTCAGTTTTTATATCAGTACAATGAATTTTCAGAGAGATGTATTTTTTTTCATTGTTTAAATCTCTTTGAAGATATTACCTACCAAAGCTTGGACCTTCTTCTCCTAAAACGCATATTACTGATCCCTATATTGTCCTTTTGGTAGGGCCATATCTGGTGGTGCTCAGGATTTACAGCTGGCAGTTCTCAAAGACCACATACTATGTCCCAGATCTAAATGAGGTTGGTCATAGCAGCAAATGCCTTAACATCTGTATCTATACTATCACTTCAGTACCAGTGCATATATATATTAATATATAATATATTACTAGATAGTGCTTAGATTTCATTTCTATGTTTACGACAAATATCTGTCTCTGTATTTATATAGCCTCTAACAATACAGAGTTTATAGACTCTGTATTTTTTTCATCTTCTAACAAGGAAGGAAGGAAGGAAGGAAGGAAGGAAGGAAGGAAGGAAGGAAGGAAGGAAGGAAGGAAGGAAGGAAAACAAAGGAAGAAAGGAAGGATAAAAAAGGAAGAATGGAAGAGGAAAGGAAGGAAGGAAAAATGGAAGGAAGGAAAGAAGAAAGGAAGGCAGAAAAGAAGGACAAAAGCGTGAGCTTCATTTATAGAAAAACATAAAGAAGAATGTCTGCTTCTCCATTGGAGTGTCAGCAATTACCATTGTCTAAATTAAGACCCATATGAACTTCATACAATAATTTTCCAAAAGAAATGAAGATAAGCTCTTTTTATTTCAAAGAGTAATAAACAGAATGCACTGTCACAGCTGCTTTTGTAAAATAGCCATTCCCATTCAAGTTGGAAAAAAAGTATCTCAGAATAAAACAGATGAAAGCATTCAAAATTTGTATTCACTCTTTGTCGCTATTTCATTGGCTATAACAGTGTCAGCCAAAAATCTGATTTCTAATAATTCTTCTGGTTTATGCATACCTATACAATGTTAACTAGTGGAGAGCAAGGGAAGCCCACCATGGAATTACCAAATCTGATCCAGTGAGAAATATTAGAAACTTATTAATACAAATCAAAGGATATATAACTGGCAAGAAAATGCAAGAGAAAGCTTGTGACTCTCAATATGTTTCATGTTGTGACATTTAACTTCCCTCCTTGGACCGAGGGGTGGATGGAACCATTTTACAAAGTAGGAAAAATAAATCCCTCCATTTATCAAAATCTTAAACTTTGACCCTGGTCAAGCTACCAAGTGAACCTAGCATTCTATTAATGTCCCTAAGCTTCAACCCTTTCATTCAGTCTGAAAGGGTTGATCTAGGATACAGGGTACCTCTGGACCAGAAAAAGGTTTATTAATTTAAACTAATCATTTATAGTAGGTAGGTTAAGAGCAATCATACAGAACATGTGCTTAAAATCCCTATCCTCATAGATAGAGACAAAAAAAATTAAGTTCATTTGAATTAATTTTTTTAGAATGAAAATGTTATTTATGGCTTGCATAGAGTTTGCCTCTTCAGAACCAAATATTAGCAATTAAAGCAATGGTCTGGGAGTCATTTCTAGATTCCCCCTACCCAGTGACTCTCTGCCAACTGAGCCCTCTGTTCTTCTAAGGGTCCTGAAAGCAGTACTGCTCAGGCCCGGCACTACTGGGATGGCCAAAGCCAACCCAAGGTGGCAAGACTTCATTTCAAATACGGGGCCATGATTAGAGGGTTCTATGTTGAGGATGCAACCAGGGACAGATGTACATGAAATGCCTGTTCTTCAATCCTTACAGTGTCTCATCAAGTCTACAAAAACTGACTTCAGGTACTAGAGAGATAATAGAGTGGGTAGGATATTTACTTTGCATGGGACTGATCCAGAATTGCTCTTGAGACACCTAAAGCTTCTCCTGCGCCTCTCAGGAGTAATCTTGAGCACTGAGCCAGAAGGAAGCAGTGAGTACTGCCAGGTGTACCCCTCCACCCCGAAATACTGACTCTAAGAAAAATGTAGCTCATGGGTATAGTTTGTCTATTTAAAATTAGGGGATTAAGTTGACTGAAAGAGTCATTGCAGCCAATATGATACAATATTCATTTTATGTTTCTTAGCTGAGGAATGACCAATAGGGTAAAGAAGAACCTTGTAGAACTCATCAGTGAGGAGTTTCCCAAGACGTGGAAGTACTTATTCTAAATCTCAAAAGGACCCTCATTCACCTGGATGCCTGGTAAATCGAGGAAGTTTCTCAAGAAATTTTCCTCTTTGAAAATTTGCATTGATTGACCATCTAAGCAGAGACAGTGAACCATCCAATTGTAGGGAAGGGAGAAGTCAATTCATTTATTGACCACCTAAGTGAAGACACTCGCCCATCTGATTGCAAGGGAGGGTAGAAGTAGGATATAGTAAGATATTATTTTTAATACTTAGTAAAATTTGAGGAAATAAGTGGAGAAATTATACACAAAGAAGTGAGTCAAGAGAAACCCAGCTGACTATGTTATGTCTGAATACCATGGACATTTACTCAGAAAAGCAGCTGAGATTTCTGTTTAAACTTGTCAACAAACAAGAAAGGTTGTGCAATCACATCGACATTGTCCCCAGGTGCAGCTCTTTCCATTTTGTTCTTTGGTCTCTTTTGTTATTTTTCACTCTCCCTGTTTAATGTAATTGGCAACACGTCAAAAAGAGCCCGTTCCGTGTTTCTTTTGCTGAAGCAATGAAGCAGATGGTATCAGAAGCTAATGCAGCAGGGAAATACAGATTATACACAGAGCTTAGTTTGTATGAGCCTTGGAAAATATCTGTTTGAAAGCATGTTGGGATGGGAGTGGAAGCTGGTGAGGGCAAGGTGCCAGGTTCACACACACACACACACACACACACACACACACAGAGTGAAAGAGAGAGATACTGAGAGAAAGAGAAAGGGACATTTGTTGTCAAATATCTTATATCTCATTCCAAAGGAAATATGATTTCAAGACTGAATTATGCTTCCTTAATATACTCTATTTTCCACACAGTACTAAGTTCAATAGACTTCAAAGTATTAATAAACACCATAAAAAGATTTTAACACAGTGACAGAACAGAAATATCACCTAGCTTAAGAGCAGCAGATGTTCTAACATGGAAGAAGGCCACTGAGGTCACAAGACGGATCCTAACATTGAAATGAGAGGGAGCCCGGAGGGAGAAGGAGCCTTGTAGGCAGCTCAGAAGTGGCATTTGTGTGTCTCACCACAACATTCTATTCCTGAGTGAGTGCAAAACCCTCACACTGTCTCACTTCCACAGTTTTCTCAAGAGACCTAAAGGAAAGAAGTGCTGACACCCATTTCACAGACAGCAGGATTTAACTATTTCCCTAATGTCACATTTAGGGAAGTGGAGTGCTGACAATGGAAAAGCAATTTGTTTCGCTAAAATTCAATACAACCCACACTGGGAGGGACCTGAAAAGAACTGGAAGCACAAGTCAGTCATAAGCCAGGGAATATGTACATTTGCCTAATGTTAAACTCTGGAATTACTATGGCAAACCAGATACAGAAACAAAAGCTCCAAGATGCAATATTTAAGACAGAACATTAAGGTGACCATATCTAAGTAAAAGATCTTAAGTGATTCAGGATAAGAAACCAATGATTAGGTATACAAAACTAAAACAAAATATCACCAAATGGGACTCAATGTGAAAATACAAGAGACCAGTGCAAACTGAAGGAAGAACCTCAGCGTGCAGAGGTGGGCTGGTTGGTTTCTGTGCTAACTTAGAATCTGTTCCTTCACCTCTGCATCACTCTCTCTGAGCTCTGAGCTCTGAGTGTGAAGCAGCAGACAATAGCCTGGAAAATCAGCCAGAGGCAGGCCAGCCGGGCCAATTAGTGTGGAAGAATTCTCAGGAAACTGGCTATTCTGGAGAGTTTCGTGAACAATCACCTTTGTGGAAAGCAGGAGGAACCAGTCCCAAGCCCCAATCTAGATCTTTGTCAAACTATTCTCCTGAAATAGGAAGTATGTGCTCCGAGTAATTGCTCGTTTATGCTACTTCATTCTAAGGACAACTAGTAAGCAGTGGTTTAGTAGAGGAAGAACGCCAATCACTTGGAGTTCAGAACGTGTTGATAAAAGTTCTCCATGGAGGAACTCCGGTTTGCACATGCTGTGGATTGCCATTCTAAATGGTTCCACTGTGGCTAATTTCAAACTATCAAATGGAACACATCAAACACTAATAAAATTCCTGAAAACATAGCAATTAGACGCTGTTTGGAGCCCTTTCCAATGGAACTTTGATTCTAGTATGTGCATAAAAGTTGAGATACACAGAGAATTGATACAACAGATAGGGTGCTGGGCTTGCACCTGGTCGGGTTCAATCCCTGACAGCCTTGTGGTCCCCTGAGCCCTGCCAGGAGTAAGCCCTGAGCTCAGAAACAAGAACAAACCTCAGCACCAGTGGGTATGACCCCAAACAAAAATAAATAAGATACAAGATAACAGCCCTGATTATTGGGGAGGAGAGGGAAATCTTCAGTGGTGAAACAATGAATTTTCCAATTTCCCTATTCTCGTATTCACCTATCCTTTGTCAAGTAATTGTCTCTGAGCAGAGATCCAGAGCAAGGAAAGGATTGAGCTACCTGCAGGAATATATGGTTTGCCTGTATGCAGCCCCCACAAAATTTTGCTTCTTAAGTTCAGGTACTGTGCCAGGTACATAAGCCAGAACTCTACTTAAAGTGCTATCTGATTAATAATGGCTGGTTTCTTTGCTACTTTTCTCCTTTCAACCTTTCTTCAAGTCTCATGAGACCAAACATAATGAAAGAGAGTTATAGAATGGATTTGAAATCGGGGGAGAAGGTGTATTAAAGTCATCCATCCCAGGTGTTGTTTCTCCCACTATGACTGGGATGGTGGAAATGAACTCCTTTCTGTGTGGCTGTTTCGGGATTTTTATTCTTGTGTCAGTTATTCTCAGATCCATCTGTGACATAAAAGAGATATATAATTTGGAAGAAAGGAGAGGTTCTTAAAGCTCTCTGAGTTCAAAACAACTACTTTACTAAGTAAGCTGAGAAACTGGATGCCTTGCTTTGATCTTTACATAAATGTCTCACTTAAATCCTGCCGGCTCAGTTCAATTTCCACCTCCTCCAAAGATTACACATACATATACACAAACATGAACATACTCACATACAACTGCCCTGTAGCTGATGGTCTGCTTTATCTACATGGGATGTGTATTTTAAAAAATGCCTGTTCTTGGCAATTTTTCTTTACACTATTTCATTCCTCTGGAGTAAGGCCCCTAGCAAGTTGGAGCTTTCTTGATTCAGATCACAGCTCTATCTCCAGCTCTTTTCCATAGGTCTTTCAAAATTTGATTTTTGGTAAAGATGTGTTGAGAAAAATGAATGGACATAATGGCATGAAAATAAAAAGAAATCTCTTAATATCTTGACAACCCGCCACTCCATGAGGGACTCCATTTTCCACATCCGGACTTCCCCCTCATCAGCATTCCACCCAGCAGACCAGCCTATCACAGCCCGGCTTGCACGGCTGCAAGCAGCAGCATGGTTCATCAATAAATGCTGGATTTTGAGATGACTACAAGAGTATGCTACCTGCACGGCAGAGCCTGGCAAGCTACCCGTGTCGTATTTGATATGCCAAATACCAGTAACAATTATAGACCTCATTTCCATGACCTGATGGAATGGTTTGAGGCTCTTTATATTCCTGGAGCAAGCAGATGCCCTTGGGCTCTACTAGCATGAGACAGGACATATGGAGATGTTACTGGTGCCCGCTCTAGCAAATTGATGATGAACGGAAGACAGTGATACAGTGATAGGGTTAAATAAAGTTACAAATCGTTTCATTTAAATTATCAGTTTCCCATGGTACATCTACACTATGGAATAGTATGCAGATTTCAAAAAAGATGAAATTATGAAATTTACCTGAGAATTGATGGACATGGAGACTATCATGCTGAAATTAGTCAGAAGGAAAAGGACAGATATAGAATGACTGAATTCATTAATGGGATATAAATAGATACCAGTGTTTTACTAAGTGTGGGAAATGGTAATGTCAGACTAGAACTCACCATTAAATATATACAATTAAATACACAAAGAGACTTAAATGATAAACTCTAAATATCTGCAGGGCTAGCCACAATGTGTAAAAGAAGAGGGAGAGAGCTGCAGAGACAGAGAGACAGAGAGAGAGAGAGGAGAGAGGAAGCGGAGGCACCTGCTATTGAGGCAGCCTGGGGGGTAGTCGGGAGGGTGTGGGTTCATTGGTGGTGGGAATGGGGCACTAGTGAAAGGATGGGTGCTGGAATACTGTATTAGCAAGAACCAATTATGAACACCTTTGTAATTGTATGTCTCACGGTGGAATAATAAAAATTTTTTAAAAAAACAAAATATCAGTTTCCAAGAGGTTATTCAAGTGAAACTCTCACACATATTATATATAAGTATATATTATACTATATAATATATTGCATATACTATATATTATCACTTGTATCACTTGTCTTCCGTTGTTCATTGATTTGCTCAAGCGGGCACCAGTAACATCTCCATACGTCCTGTTGCATGCTAGTGTAGCCCAAGAGCATCTGCTCGCTCCAGGAACATGAAGAGCCTCAAACCATTCCTTCAGGTCATGGGAATGAGGTCTATCATTGTTACTGGTATTTGGCATATCAAATATGACACGGGTAGCTTGCCAGGATCTGCCATGCAGGTGGAATACTCTTGTAGTAGCCTCTCATCTCGTGCATTTACTGATGAACGGGAAAGATCAGCTCTTCTGCTGGGAGCTGGGGAAAGACAGCTCTTCTTCCGTCTTTACTTCAGTAAAAGATAAAATAAAAATATCTTCTCAGAGTACAATTACACTTTTCAAGTCTAGACCACTAAGTTATCATTCTCCCATGTCTGGACCCTTGAAGCCGACACAGTAACTTCCCTTTACCTGACTTTTCTACATTGAGAAGGAAGAGTGTCAAGTTCTTTAACCACAAAGAATTGAATATTATATATAATATATTTTATAACATGCTTATTTACACAAGCATTTATATAAACTAAAATGCCATTTAAAAGCACAGAATATTTGAAAAAAACTTTAATTATTGCCAAAACACACATTTGTAGTTTTCTAAGGACATAATTTCTTTCATAGCTTTCACTAATATATACAATGATTTTTCAATGATTTTAAGTTCACTGTGTATTGGTTCTAATTCACACATCAACTGCTCACAGATATAGTTATTTTTTTTTTTTTGCCTTTTTGGGTCACACCTGGCAATACTCAGGGGCTACTCCTGACACTGCACTAAGGAATTACTCCTGGCAGTGCTCAGGGGACCATATGGAATGCCTGGGATCAAACCTAGGTAAGCTGTATGCAAGGCAAATGCCCTACCCGCTGGAATATCACTCCAGCCCCAGATATAGTTATTTCTATTGAAAAGAAAACCTACAGATTCCAAAAAAGTTGTTGCCTACCCAAGTTTAAAATTTATGATATTTAAAGTTTCTCCTATAGCACTGAAAAATCTCTGAAGGTATACTTTTAACCGCACCAGACTGAAGCAAACTAATAGAGTTTCATAATCATGAACTGAGTCATTAAGAACTACACAATCATTATATTCAATTTGAGAAAGGATGAGGTAAACTTTTTTAAAAAAATTATATTTGAGATTTTTATTTCATGATACTTGGGTTTTCAAGTCTAGCCATTTAAATTATCAAATTATAGAATTCACTTTAGGTGTTTCAGATAAATTAAAAGCTAATCTTTAACCTTTCCTGGTGCTCCTATGGTAAAACTGAGTCAACTGCATTAAAAATGGAAGCAGATAATATTACAGAACTCAAAATCATCATCAAACATAATTTAAAACTTCTTTCACAGAGAAATGCCTACTTAATTGGCTGCTTAATAAATATGAAACATGCTTAAAGATTCATGCTTAGAGAAACTTATTTTAGATTGATTTGCAGTACCAAAACTTTTGAAACCCTCAAGTTAAGAAAGGACAAATGGTTAAATAAAGTTTAGTAGACATAAGTTGTGAGCTGTGTTTTAAAATGGGATAGTCTCAGGAACAGCTCATTGATAGAGCTGAAACTGCAACTTTCATGCAGACTGCAATACATGTATCAACTTTGGAACACTAGAAACAGCTGAGTGCTAGTACAGCAACAGCAGTTAGTGAGTTCCACAACCAAGTGCTTAAGCCGATGTTAAACTATGCAGAAGTCCAGGTCATTAGGATCACAAAGAGAGGGAAAGTGAGAGGAAAGAAATGAAGAAATGGAAAAATTTTATATTAGAAAATTAACACGGCAGAAAATCAAATACTAAGGTCCATCAAATGTGATAATGATAACACAAAGAGTAGAAAGTAGATGAAGAGAAACTACGTCATTCCTCTGCATGATAAGACATTATTTATGGTAGACTCTCTTCTATTAGAACTTGAGTGTCAGAAAGAACCAAGAAGGGATAACTGAATATCTGTAGCAGAGACTGGAGATATGTCTATGGTAGACATGAGGTCCTGGGATCAAGAACTGAACTTGTAGTTATATATCCCACAGATATAATAAATAAAATAAATACATACATAAGTAGGCAAAAAGGGAAGAGGTCACCAATAATCCACTAGCATTGTTAGATATTTTATAAACTTCCCTTAACATGTGATGGAAGAAAGGGACACAACACATGAAAGAGCTTGAACAAAATATTAATTAGTATGGGACCAGGGGAGATAATTCAATATTCAGAATCAAGTTTAAACCCTGACTCTACATCACCCCCTGAGAACTATTGGTTATCATCTTTGAGAACCCAGAAGAATAGTTAGGTTTGTTCTGGTGGCCCCCAAAGCCAGTGGACCCAGGGAGGCTGTGTCACTGCCTGAACACTGAACTCTCTCGTTAAGCTGGGGAGTACTGCTGGACTGTGACCATCAGCCCCTTCAACAGTACTTAGAAGTTCTCCTCCGCAAACAGAAAGAAAAAAAAACTGCAAGTTGACTAACTCATTTTAGCTACTTTTGAAAACACTATGCAATTGATTCAGGATCAACATTGTTATCAAGTGTATATAAACCATATAGTAAAACATATCATATATTGGGTTTTATATGACCAATGGTATCAACCTGATAACCTATAAATGTATGTTTTGCAATCCACAATGTGTAAGAGAAGGAAGAGGGAGAGAGAGAGAAAGAAAAGAGATAAAGAACCTGCCATAAAGGCAGGCTTGGGGAGGGGGAGGGAATTGGGGACATTGATAGTGGGAAATGGGTACTGGTGGAGGGATGAGTATTGGAATACTGTATGACCGAAATCCAAGCATGAACATCTTTGTAATTGTATATCTCACGGTGGTATAACAAAATATTTGCATAAATAATATGTATAAATTAAAAAAGAAAAAATAAACAATACATCCTAAAAATAAACAAAGCCAATGGTATCAAATATTAAAGTATTTATCATCTCAAAAGTCTTTGACTCAATAAGAATCAATTGTTATGAGATTCAAAGACAGTGAGAAAATTCCCAAGTATTTAGCATTTAAATAATACATATAAATTTAAGTATTAAAAACTGAGACATGCATGTTTTTAAAACAAATATAAAAACTCTAATTGTTTCAAAGGCAGAATACTTGAGCAGTTCCTTTAATGAAAGCATATTCAAATTGTTGACAATATGACAAAGAAGTTAAATTCTGCACCTGTTTCTCAGCAGAGAAAGAGATGTTAAGCTCATTTAAATTATAGAAATATGCAAATTAAAGATAAATAAATTACAAAATGTTGTCAAGTTCCTAAATTCTGCTGTGTTGTTAAAGTCCTGCAAGATTATGAAGGTGAGAGTGGGGCCGGAGCAATAGTCCAGCGGGTAGGGCATTTGCCTTGCACCACGGCCGTCCTGGGTTCGATCCCAGCATCCTATATGGTCCCCTGAACACCGCCAGAAGTAATTCCTGAGTGCACTCAGCCATGAGTAAGCCCTGAGGATTGCCAGGTGTGACCCAAAAAGCAAAAAAAAAAAAAATTGTGAAGGTGAAAAAGTGCAATATTTATTAATGCAATTCTGATCATAGAACTTAACAAGACAAATGAATATGACTGCTATTAAAAATAAAAAAAGAATGGTTATAGCTTAATTTATAAATAACTCCAATTATAAAATATTAAAATATTCCAAATGAGAATAGATAAATGGAAATGTATATATATTTCATCACTGTCACTGTCTTCCCGTTTATCGTCGATTTCCTCTAGCGGGCACCAGTAACATCTCCATATGACCTGTCTCATGCAAGTAGAGCCCAAGGGCACCTGCTTGCTCCAGGAACATAAAGAGCCTCAAACCATTCCTTCAGGTCATGGGAATGAGGTCTATAATATATATATATTTCATATATATATATGAAATATATATATATATATTTCATGAGGTCTATAATATATATATTTCATATGATACAATAATTCAAATAAACTACCAAACCACACCAAAAAAAAATGAATGCAGCATATTGTATTCACTTGACTGAAGAAAATAAGCAAAGCAGATTGCTTTGTTTTAATACGTGTGGTTTAAATAATGCATACAAATAATGCACATGAATTTATACTTATATCTGAATTTAATATATGGCATTTCCATATGTGCATACCATAGTAAAATTGATTGCTTTAGGGAACATAAAAAGAAAGAAATACAAGATATCTTGTAGGGGTATAAAAATATATCTTTATTTTAGACATAGCAAAATGTGTGCATACATATTTAAATATTCATTGAGCCAAATAAGTGAAATTACTGTACTTTGTGCTCTTCTGTAATAAAAATTTTATCCTACTGAATAAGGAAAAAGGGAATTAAAGTTGTAAATTATCTGGCCATTTGCATCTGGACTTTTATACTTTGAATGTCAATTATTTTACAGATGGTTAGTTAGCTGCTCTCTTGGTGTATTAAGTATTTGTAGATCACCAGCACAATAACATTTTTGTTTGTTTGTTTTGGGTCACACCCAGCCATGCTCAGGGGTTACTCCTGGCTCTGCACTGAGGAACTACTACTGGTGGTCCTTGAGAGACCATGTGGGATGCCAGGGATCAAACCCGGATCAGTCACTTGCAAGGCAAATGCCCTCCCTGCTGTTCTATCACTCCCATCCCAGCACAATAACATTTCTACAAATGTTATATTTACATTGATTAACTTGGTGGAAAATGTCACTGAAACCAAAGCTTTTCTCATTTTTTCAATATTATTGATTTACAAATATAGATTATTATTATCTAGCTATATGATTTAATATAGGAATTTCACAATAGAATGTTACCCTTTTATCACTTGTATCACTTGTATCATTTGTCTTCCCATTTTCATCTATTTGCTCAAGGGGGCACTAGTAACATCTCCATATGTCCTATCTGTCTTGTGCTAGTGTAGCCCAAGGGCATGTGCTCACTCCAGGAAGATGAAGAGCCTCAAACCATTTGTTCAGGTCATGGGAATGAGGTCCATAACTGTTACTGGGTTTTGGCATATTGTATCGACATGGGTAGCTTGCCAGGCTCTGCCATGCAGGTGGCACAATACTCTCAGTAGTAGGCTCTCAGTTCATGCATTTACTGATGAACTGCACAGCCACTTCGTGACTGCGTGCAACGGGAGGAATTGGCCTTTCTCTTGTGTGGAGTGTGGAGCTCTGATGAGTTGTGGAGTCCAGATGTTGAAAATGGCTGCCCTTATGGTTTGTTGGTTCCTCTGGCTTCTTGTGAGACTCTATTGGGATGGCGGGCCAGGGCTAGAACCCGCTTCCATCCCAGACACCACATGATCATCAATTCTCATACTTATCTCACTGCTCCATCTGCATTGAAACTTTGTTATGTTCTTCTCCCCATTCCAGACTTGGATTCCTGCCAAACCCCTGATAATCTCTATCTGTGACTAATTATTAAAAGTGTTTTTGTCTCGTTTAAGATTAAGTTACAGGTATGGTTTCTAGTGCCAATGTATGTTGCCTTACTGACAATGCGCAATGCATCGTAAGACATCTGTTCCAGGATTCCAGAACCCATTACAGCATTCCAGATGCCTTTTCCAGTGCTCCAGATGCACACGCCAATGTTCCAGACACCTGTTCCAGTGCTCCAGTCAACTGTTTCAGTGCTCCAGATACCTGTCCTGTGCTCCAGACATCTGTTCCGGTGTTCAGATTCCTGTTCCAGTACTCCTGATAATTCATCGACCTCCTGATGATTGCTCTCCTGAAACGCATTCCCATTGCTGTTCCAGAATAAGTTCTTCAGACCTTGTTCCAGGTCTTATATGTGACTTCATATAAGACATGGGAGATTGAATCTCACTAATATAAGACAGTACAGGCTGTAGTCATTTATGACCAAACAGTCAGAGACATTCTACTATGAATTTACTCTAGATTCAAAAATGAATTAGGACATTGGGACAACATATGATATTACCTTGTGATTGGAGTCCTTCTACACTCTTCTACCTAGAAGCTATTTAGGGTTCTTTGTTGATAGGACCCGCCCCAAAGTTAGGATTACTTTTGTGTATATAAGGGAATTGAGGTACTGTTTCTCTTTGGTAGGACTCATATCTGGTGGGATCCTCTTTGGTAAGACTCCTCTCTGGTGGGATCCTCTTTGGTGGGAGATTGGGCTTTCGTGTATGGTCTAAGCTCTGACCAGAGCTAGAGTTCTTTCACTATATTGGATTGTGGTGGTAGAGCTTTTGCACCATTAAAAGACTTTTTTGGAACTGTGCCAGACTCGAGAGTTTTCATTCGTTTCCCAGCGGCCTCAGAGGTAGAAGAGAACTTGGTACTGATACTGTTGGTGACCCCAGCAGCACCCGACATCTGGCAAAACAGCCAGAGACATTTTACTATAAGAAACCCTCTTATACTCAAAGCATTTTGATCATAACAAAATACAAACAGACTAGAGTCACTGAGGTCCACAGTTCGAAGTTTGCTAAAAAGTGGGAGGTGGGGAGAGAGATTGAGACAGAGAAGGGATCACTATGATCATTATGATAGTTGAAATAACCACTCTGGACAGCAACTGAGTGCTGAAAGTACGTAGAGGGATATACATGATAAACTTTAAGTACCCATATTGCAAACCATGATGCCCAACAGGGAAGAAGAGAGACAGACAGACAGACAGACACACACACACACACACACACACACACACACTCTCATAGACAGAGTCAGAGAGAGAGAGAGAGAGGGTGACAGAGAGAGAAGTGTCTGCCATAGAACAGGCTGTGGGGGATGGCGGGAGGAGGGAAACTGGGGACATTGTTGGTTAGGAAATGTGCACTGGTGAAGGGACAGGCATTGGTACATTGTATGACTGAAAACCAATCACGAACAATTTTGTGATTATGAATCTCACAGTGATTCAATAAAAAAAGGAACACAATGGAGTCTTGAAAGAAAAAATTTCGCCACGACTAAAATAAAAATATATGATAGTATCTCAAATATGAAGGGAATTGCTTGCTTTACCAGAATCTTTAATATTTTTCTGATAATTATTAAAAAATTTTGCATAAATCTATACAAATTGCTTATAATATGTTCTGGTATAATTTAATATTAAGATTTGCACACAAAATCCAAGCTTTTATTTTTTCATATATTTGAATTAACAATTTAATATTTATTAACCATAAACAATATAAAATATTGTAGAGAAGTGGAAAGTTTGTCTACTTTAGTAAGGCATCCATTTAGATATGTGTTTAAAAATTGATAAAGAATGAATGAGAGAAAAACATTCTTTTTTATTTTAGAAAAATTCCCTATGGTTGCCTTTTTGTCATACAAAGTTTCTAACTGAATCTGTTTTCAAATTATAATTTTTTGATCCTAAGTAAAAGCTTAATTACTTCTCATTTGGGGTCTTTATTTTCAGATACATAAGCTAATAATAGAACTTGTATAAAAGAAACTAAATTGTATGGAAAGATTAAAGGATGGCAAGATTTAGTTTAACAAATTCTGATTTTACATATTTTCTCATTTTTGATTTTCCATGTAGGGGATAGTTTCATTTCTTTTCACCTGGTTGTTTTAAGTATCTTTAGTTTAATATTCCTTATGCACAGTAATATATTTTTTTAGTAGTAGCCCTTAAAATCTTATATGGGAACTCTACCCTGAGGGTAACAAAAATATTTAAGTATTTATAAATTAAATTATTTAAGTAAGCTATTTCATAAATAAAATAGATGCTTAGAAGTCACTTAGAAATCAGAATTTAAGTGATTAAACTTGGGGCTGATTTCTAATTAAGTATTGATAATTGATTTTCTTTTGTTATTTGCTGTGGTTTGGGGTAGGACTCATCCAGCGATGCCCAAAGACTGCTCAGTATCTGTTCACTTGGAAGTCATTCCTGGAAGTGCTCTTATAGCATCTGCAGATTTACGGAGGGTGAAGCCTGGGGTTGCTCAAGGTTTACTTTTCTTTCAAACTTTGTGCTTAGGAATCACTTTGGCAGTGCTGGAAGAGCAGATGCAATATCAGTGGTAGAAAAGGGGTTAATTATATATAAGGCAATCGCCTTAACTCATATACTGTCTCTCTAGCCCCAGATCATTTTTCATGTTCTACTCTGCTATGTAATATCACCAAGTTTCTTCTTACTTCTGAATTCACATAAGTATAAAATTGAGTAAATTTTAAATGTTTTTTAAAAGAGGTATAAGTATTCATGTAGCTCTAATTTTTTAAATTAATTAAAACTTTTCGACTATGTGCTGTGACATTCAAAACTAAAAATTTAGGAACATTAGATATGGCATTTGCCTTGCATACTGCTCATCTAGATTCAATCCGGGCATCCCATATGGTCACCCAAGTACCTCCAGAGGTGATTTCTGAATGCAGAGTTAGGAGCAATCCATAAGCACCACTGGCTATGAGCCAAAAAGTAAAACATAATAAAAGAATACCTATACATTTATATATTTACCTATACATTGCCGGGTCATTGGGTGCTAGACAAAATTTTTTTAAAAAAACTAAAAATGTATGTATAGTGATTCTATAAAGTCAACTGAAAGGAGTCGCTGTCTGAAAATCACAGTATAATCCAATAGTAAAGAAAGGCTTTATTAGCAGGAAGACTACACAAAGGTGGCAAACTGCTCTGACAACACAGGCTGTACTATGACCTCTAAAAAAGAAAACCATAAGATCTCTTTTTATATCCTGGAATAGCATTACAATCTGTACATATTTTATATATTTCCAGAAAAATGAACCATATTTAAGTGGGAAGGTGGCTGGCATGCACAGTTGAAGACATAAAATGACCGTGCATCACCATTCATCACATGTACAGAAAATGGCAGAGAAATATCAATGAGGGCATATGTTTTGTTTCACGATAATGAAGAGATAAGTGATTATTCATCAACAGAGTTCTGTTACAGTTTCCAGTGACAAATTCTGTCCAACCAGATTTCTGGGATCTTTTACAATGTAAATATAACTTTTAGCTGCAAAAGTCAGAATAATGTCTTCAAGGAAGGGGTTGTCAGATCATCCGCATTACAAGCTTTTAACCAGTGTGGGGTGTTGCCCCCTTATTACTAGAGAATCCATCTTAGTTTAGATGAGAAAAAAGGGAGCACAAAGTTGCGAGTCATAGGTTATATGGTTTTCTCAGACAGCTTTTTGTGACACTTTAAAAATGTGCAGGCCGTGTTATTTTCCGGATGAAACTTAATGGCCTCTTTGGGAAAGAACATCAAGATTGAGTATGATACTGGAAGAAACAGTTCAAACCCGGGAAATTTCTAGCTGAAAATAAATGGTAATCTAAGGTATGATTCAAAATGAGAACTTTATGTTTGATCTGACTTCATCCTCATTCCTGGAATTAACTCCTAAAATCTTTATAATAACTTCTGTGATGAGATACCTGAAAAGTTCCTAGGAAAACAGAGGATGGACCAGAAGAACCTATGAAAATAAGAATTTAGAGCTTTTTGATTATAAATATTGGAGTTTAGAGATAATAAAGTTTAGAGCTAAATAGTGAAGCTCAGAGTTTAGAACTTCTCTAAAGAGTAGTCTCACTTTCTGATCTCTGGGAAGAGGTAAATGAGCTGAAAATTGAAAGTTAATAATATAGTCAATCTGGAATGAAGCCTTTGTCAAAATTCTTGAACTGGGTCTGAAAGACTATACAGGGTTAAGGCATTCACCTTTCATTGGCTGCTCTGTTTTGATCCACAGCACTGTATGGTCACCTAACAGCTCTAGGAGTGACCCTAGAGCAAGAGTAAGGAGTAATTCCAGAGCACAGCCAGGTGTGTCTAAAACCTAAAAAAGAAAAAAAAAGGAAAAACAGAAAACTGAAATACTGAGCTATGGGGTACAGAGTTTCCAGGTTTCTGAACTTGTGGAGGGGCTGGAAGGCAGAACACCCTGACAAAGCATGGAGTTATGGAACTTTGCATTACCTTGCACTATTGTACTTCAGTAATAATAATGGACCTCATTCCCAACAAATGGAGACGTTACTGGCGCCCACTCCAGCAAATCGATGAACAATGGGAAGACAAGTGACAAGTGATACAAGTGATACAAGTGATTGTATCTTTTTTTTGACCTTTCCTGAATTGTAAATGGCAAACTAGTGATTTAGAAGTTGCTCTCAGGGTCTGTATTGCAAACTATAAAGCCCAAAAAGAGATGGAGGAAGGGAAAGAGAGAGTGAGAGCAAGAGAGAGAGAGAGAGAAAGGGTGAGAGTGAGCGAGTGAGCGAGAGAGAGGAGAGTTCAACTATGATGCTCAGTGAGCATCGCAGCTACACATGCTCAAGACCTCCCCCTCTGTACTCCATACAAACAGCAATTTAGAGGCCAGAGGGAGTATAAAAAGTGTGTAAATGTTTCGGATTTATATGCATAGATAGGGTGCAGAATGAATTTGACTCAAGGCCATATTTTTCTGATAACAGCTCTAAAATGAAAAGTCAAATCTTAAACATGTTAAGTATATAGGGTTCATTGCTTTTAAGATGTCTCCAAATGTTTCCATCTTAATCAGCAGCTGTTAACTTGCTATTTCAAAAGGAAAATTTACTCATTTACACTTATTCCCATCTTTCACCAATTCCAATGTTTGTCAGCTATTGGGTAAGATAAATATCCTACAAACATCTGTAATAAAACCAGGACGTATTCTCTCCAGTGATCTATCTTTCTGTCAGTCAAGATGCCCATAATTATGTGTATGTAAACAAATACCAAGACTGCACTAAGCAACTAGTCAAAAAAAGTACACAAGGGGAGGGGAATCTAATTATTTTATAAAGTGAGTAGAAAAATGGAATTTTAATGCCTTTCCATGTGTTTCTTTTTTCTGAAGTCTAAGGGAAATATAAACCTAAAATCTACTGCCATACCCTCATATTAACACATGGGAATTCCTGGTTCTCACTCTCCTTCCAAAGAAAGATTTTATTAATGAATCATTAGCAGAGAAACACAGATGTTTATAAATGAGGTGTCCTCTAAAATGTAACAAATATTTGCAATACATTTGCAAACAGATAAATTAATAAATTGCATGATGTGATTTTATCACATATGTGTTTGCCATCTTGGGGAAGGACAGTGATGAATATTATATGTGACAGATGCTACCCACCCACATTCCCTGTTCCCTGCAGGCAGACACACCAAGTTCCCAAAGACTTTCACTTTTATTTCGTTGTGGAGGAGTTCCTCATGCCTCTGGAACCAGCTTGTCTCCTTGTTTGTCAGGCTTTGGGAGCAGGGATATTAAAGGCTCTGGAAACTGTCCTCAGACAGCAGTTCACTGGAGTTCATGTTCCCATATTCCCGCTTTCACCAATGTCATGAGTTTGCTGGCACAGCTATTGCCTGTCCATTACCACCTGAATTCCCTTGTCAGGGTGAAGCTTTAGCATCATGAGGTTTCCCAACTTGGTAATCCTCCAGGTTACTTCCTTTCCCAAGTTTGCCTCACTTCTTTGCTCCCTATCCACTTTCCAAGGCACATAATAATTTGCTTGTATGTTCCCTTTTAGAATGCTGGAACAGAAATTTCAAACAGCCACCATCTAAAAATATAATTCTTCTTGCTTATGAAGCCCTGTTCTTGGACAGGGGCTTATTCCTTCCTGACATTTTGTAGTTTACTTCTAAAAAAAACAGAGAACCTAGCATCAGGAGTATTAGAAATAAGCCTTGATGGTGCTATCTCTTTATAACCCTCAACTCAGTCTGCACAATCATTCACATAGTAAGCATATCACTTATCACTTATCTTCCAGTTGTTCATGGATTTTCTTGAGTGGGAGCCAAGTAATGCCTCCATTTGTCCCATCACATGCAAGTGCAGCCCAATGGTATCTGCTTACTCCAGGAACACTAAGAGCCTCAATTCATTCATTCAAGTTTTTGACGAAGAAGTCTGACCATGTTGTTGTTGGGTGGGCACATGTTCTTATGACATCCTGTGGAATCCGGTCTGTAACAGCTCTAGTCCAGTGGTTGTCACTAAATCACATTATGTGTTCGGCCCATCTGATTTTCATTGTCTTGGCAAACAGGACAACATCCTTGAATCTTGATCAGCGATGCAGGTGAGAACTCCAGATTCATTCTCTCATTTGAGTGAAGTGTGATATTCCAAGCATGACTTTCTGATTTCTCTTTGGGCTACCAGAATTGCCTTCTCATCCTGTTTTCATAGGGCCCAGGTCTCTGAGGCATATGTTCGTATAGGAAAAATGGTGGAGTCAAAAATTTGTGCCCAGAGCCAGAGGTTTTGCATCTTCTTTATCACTTCCTCGATGCTCTTGAAGGTGTTCCATGCTGCTCTCTTCCTCATGAATAGTTCAGGTGCTAGGTCATTCATCATGTTGAGTTCTCAACCTAGGTACACATAACTGCTGCATTCAGAGATGTTCATTCTGTTGAAAGCAATGGAATGTTAGTAAATAGTATATTTCTCATGAACATTGTCTTTTTGAAATTCGGCTGCAGTCCAACCTTTCTACTCTCATGGTTGAAGTCAACTAGCATTCGTGCCACTAGGCTGATATTTGGTGTTATTAGAATGATATCATCAGTGAAGCGGAGGTGGTGGAATTGCCAACCATCTATCTTTACTCCCATTTCTTCCCATTCTAATTGTTGCATGATGTTCTAGAGAGTGGTGCTGAAGAGTTTCGGTGAAACGGTATCACCCTGCCGAACCCCTTTTTTTGATATAAAATCCTTGTAGAAATGTGAGATTCTAGTGGTGAATCCAGGTCATACAGCTCACAGAGGTGTGAGCCTCAGGCAACCACAAGCTAAAGTCCTAGCTCGCAAAGCAGTGCAGAGAAGCAATAAAGATATTAAAAAGAGAAGAACAGTGCTAGTCAATATGGCAGAAGTCGGAATAAGTATTTGCAAAGCCCACCTGTCCTTCACTAACTATAAGACCAAGATGACTGCCCTCCAACATCCTGATGGATCTATCACATCTTCCAGAAGGGCAATGGAGAAGATTATACCCGACTACTCCTTGCATCTCTTTGATAGCCACGTCTACCTGCCCACAAACTGATCTCCACAGGATGGATATGTCATTTCCAAAGTTCTCTCTTCCAAAATCCAACTGCTATTTCATCTCTAAAAAATATTCAGCACCTAGTACAGACAAGGTTAGACCTGAACACCTGAAAAATCTGCCGCCAGAACTCTTCAATACATTGACTTAGCTCTTCACATGCTACCTGTCTGAATGCAAGGTTCCATCCCAATGGAAAACCAGCAGGACCATTCTGTTGTACAGAAGGTTTATATCCGTGACATTAGCAACTATAGCCCCATCTGCCTGTTATCCATCATCTACTAGTTAATCACTTGAATCATCCTGAATAGAATCAGCAGAATACTAGACGAAGGACAACCATGTGAGCAAGCCTGGTTCCGAATAAGATTCAGCACGATTGACCATATTAACACATAACCAAGCTCACTGAGTTTTGCCAGAGTTCAAAATGCTGCTCTGTCTAATATTCATTGATTTAAAGAAAGCCTTTGATTCTGTTGAGATTGAAGCGGTCATCGAAACCTTAGACAAACAGGGTGTTCAAACTCAGTACATCATGATCCTCCGTGTAAGTATATAATAGCTAATACATAATCGCTTATATATTAGATTCTATTGTTAAATAGTTTATGTAAAAATCAGCTTAAATAAATTGTCAGAATTGGTGGTATCTGAACTTGAAGCAGCCTATCTGGATCAAATACAGAAGTTTTAAGTATTTAATCTGTTTGCTCCCAGAAGAACATAGCTTCAATGTTCACTTTCAAATTAATCAGTTATTACTATGACTATTTGTCAACACACAGAAAATTTCTGGAGTCTTTGGATATTTTCTGATGTGTGGTATTAGGAAGGAAGGAAGAGAGATGGGGAAAGTTGGATGAGGAAGAAGAATAGGATGAGAAGTAAAAAGGTAGAGGAGGAAAAATATGTGGACAAGGCATGTGGAGTGTGAAGATAAAGACAAAAAAGATGGAGATGAAGAAGACAAAGATGACTATGAAAAAGAAGTGCTTATTTAACTAGTTGTTTTAAGTTTTACCCACTGAAGATTTCTATTCAAAATAGTTAATGGAATATTTAATGTTGTGAGACTGTAGGAGATAAAAAGAAGCCCCCAGCTGGGCAACGCTCTCTTTCCTTCCTCACCAGTCAGATATCAGGACAGCAGGGATCTCAGAGATGTGGCCATGATCAGAAAAGGAAACAAGCAAAGTTGAGGGTCAGGGAGCCTCTGGGGTACAGACCTAGAGAGGGCCAGTGACATATGACAGAGCTGAGGGAAAGGCAGCTTCTGGGTACAGTCCTAGGGAGGTACAGTGACAAGTGACAGAGCAGCAAGACTCAGTAGATGACAAAAATTAACAGGCTTCCAGCTATAGATGTGACACTAGGAAAGCACACACTGGAGAGACGACAGCTTAGGGTCAAGACCAGAAAGTCATACACTAGAGGCAGGCAGACGGGCCAAGATATCTAATCCGGGGGACAGGACAGAACATATTAGTCTGGGCCAGGCATGGAACTGGATAATTGATATCCCACGTGGGTGAAAGGAATGATCTTGACTCTGGGGAGGACAGATGCTTCCCCTTAAATTTTAAAATAAACTTCTTAAGCATCTGAGCTTTATAAGCAAATCTTTCATACATTTCTCATGAGCTCAGAAATAAATCTACTTTGATGGAAGCATCATTTTTACATTAGTTGATTTAATATTTAGAAAAGATCATCTTAAATGCAAAATGTCCTGGTAGCTGTTTAATTACTCTATCAAAAAATCTTAGGCTCAGAATTATAATGAGTCCCCTCTATTCTCTACAGAAACCCTCATCACCATTTGCTTTAATCAGTTTAGTCTCTGTTTTCCTTCTCTAAAGCTCTCTATCTCTCTGGCTTTCACTCTCTCTCGCTCTCTCTCTCTCTCTCTCTGGTGTCATGGTATTTATCTGCAATGCTGACCCTGACCCCTCTTCTTTCTCTCTCTCCTCCCCACACCCCTTTCTTTCTTCTCATAAACATACAAACACAAGCATCCCCAGTTCCTATACTTTAAAATTGTATCCCCAAAGATAATATTTCATTCAATTAACTCAGAGGAAAATATTGAAATCAAAAGCATTATCTCCATAGAGCCATTTGCATTTTGAGTCTCAGCTGAAACTTGCAGAATGAAATGTTTATCTCACTTAAAGGAATTTCACACCTCAATGATCAGCTATTACACGGAAGACGTTTTTGCTTCTTTCTTCTTTTTATTTTCCTAAAAATCCTATGCAAATCCTGCCTGGTCTGGTTAATAGGTGAGGAAGTTTTGAAAGGCATCTTCTGGCATATCTTAATAGACATTGGCCAAAGTAATTATTAGCTGATGGTTTAGTTTTAAATATGCACTATTCAGAATCCTCCCTGAAATTCAGATGACTAATACAAACAGCAACAAGCAGAAACTACACGATGGCCATATCCTTTTCACTTTCTAAACACATTTATCAAAACCTGGCAAGACATCACCCAGAATTGAATAAACAAAAGGAAGATCAGTGTCTTTTCCTCTGGGGTATTCTGTCTCTGCCAGCAAGAAAATGTCAAGGCTGACACCATTTATTCACAGCACTGATAACCCAGCAACTCTGCTCACCAACTCACTTGCCTCTGGGGAAAGACGCTTTGATATGGGCCCTGGCTTTCAACTCTTTTTATTTTTTGGTCAAAGAACAAACAGGCATCTTGAGACAACCCAACACTGGCTCACCCTCCCTCCCTGTCCTAGGAGAGTTCCTCTATCTGTAGGCTTGGTTCCCAGTTTCCTGAATGAAGATCCAGCTAAGTAGCAACCCAGCCCCTGTTGATTCCCTTTTATACAGAAAAGTGTGCTTCTATAATTACCTCAGGGCAAAACATTGCTGCGAAAGGAAAAAAAAAGGGAGGATTTTCACTTGTTATAAATTCTACTGGGGAGTTTAAACATCATCTCCTAACAGAATTTCATTAGGCTTTACCTGGCTCATTCCCACGAAAGCTATAAGACTCAGTAGAATGAATCTTAAAACATTCTCCTGGGAACATTTCCTGAGCCCTGTCCTCTACACACCACCACCCTTTACCTCTCTTGCGTTGCTCTTTTCAATGTTTTTACTCTGATTACTTTTCCTCTTATTTCCCTAAATTTTATAACTTAGGTTGCTTTCTCTGTTAGATGTGAGGTTTTGAAGGTTGATCTATGCCCTAATATGCATATAAACCTAGAGTCTAATATCATTTGGCCAAGATATTATTTTTAAAGAAAATAAGATCTTTCTTTTCTTCAATAAAATTATGGAAGGATTAAGGTTACTGAGGTGATTTCATTGTTATTTTGCCACTAATGATTTCCAAGTAATATTATGGACAAATTTGTCTACCCTCATGACGAGACTGAAAATAATCATTGTTACAGGTATTGATTTTGGGTTAGAAAAATTTTTTTCTATCCTAATATTCTACATCATTGTAAATAAGTGATCCAGAGTGAATAACAATAGGAAATACCCATGCTCTAACTAAGATAGCTTGTGTTTTTAATGATCATGATACTGTTATTTTAAAGACTTGATTTTTACAGCTGTGTGTTGAAGAGAGAGGAAAAAGCCAAAAAGTTTGGTAATATTGCTTTCTTCTCCATGATGAATACTGTAGATTTCTACCCTAGTAACAGACTCTGTCAGAGGAAGACAGAAATTTTAAGTATGCCTACAAAAGCTACCATATCTCCTGAAAGTAGTCTGTTTTCAACAGTTACTGTTCTCTGTACCCCCATCACCCCACTCCGTGAAGTTATCAGAGCCCAGAAGCAACCCAGAAAGAGTAAATTAAGGCAGTATCTAATGTTAGTTTTGGGGGAAGAACTCACAGGACGAAGTTGTGAATGAGATTTGGGTAATGAACTAGAGACTCTGGTGTTAACTAGGGATTAATAATCATTCAAGAGGAATAGGATAGTTGGGAGGGTAGATATAGATGGTGCCCCAAGGAAACACTAGGCATTGGCATTATTGGCAATGTGTGATTATAAAGGGTTTGGAAGCAGAGAAAGAATGACTACCAAGGCCTGTACCTGCCTGCCTGCCTCTCATCCCTAACGGCTAACTGCTATGGGAGGGCGTTACTCTTTCTGGCTCCCAGAAATCCAGAACTCCTAGGACAGAAAAGACCAAATTCATTTACAAGCAGTGTCTCAAAATAGGCCACTAAGGCTATTTGGTACAGTCCAATCTTTACCTTGGAAATACAGTACTTTGAATATGTGATTTACATATGTAATTATATACCTGTATCACACAAAGTAGATAGGAAATTCAGTCTTCAAGATAAAGAATAAAACATGACTGTGATCAATTATGACTGTTTCAATATGATCACAGTTGGAGATCATCATTCTAGATATGTGCCCTTATTTCAACAAAAGAGCAAGTCGAAAGCAGAAATAATAATTGATATGAAAAATGTTTAAATGTTTCTTGACCCCCAAAATAACCTGACAATCAAAAGAAAATCCTACATTATAAAAATATCAGATTTTATTTCATATGATGGACAAAAGTTTACTGGAGTAAACTTTTATACCCTTCTTGGAATAAAAAATAAGGTATTAGTAATTTATAGGTACAGAAAATAGTATTATGAAACCACTATGAAGCATAATTGGATTCAGTATAGTTTCTAAACTTATTTTATGTCTGGTATTTTATGCTTTTCTGTCATGAAAAGTGAGATGAAGCATTATTTTTTTATTTGATACTCTATAATCCTGAAGTTTTGTCAATTACATTTTTTTTATCTTTCAGTATTTTAAGCACATAAAATGATGCCAATCATTAAGGAACTTAATAAAAGCTCAATTCAATGTCCCAAATAATTATTTTTTAAAGTTTTGGATAGTTTTTACATAATTTTCAGAAAAATAATTATTTAGGAACTACATAGAAAAGAGTTTTGATTCTGAGAATATTATTTTGTATGTTGGTCTCAGATTCAATGTGAGTCAATTTTAGTCAACTACTTCAAAATCGTGTGAACTTGTAAAGATCATTCAGTCTCAACAAGCAGTGGTGTTTTCTTATAAAAAGATAAAGCTAATAAAGTGCTGACCTGAAGGTCACTGTAGAATGAATCAAAAAACTTTATGTAAACCTTTTTTCTACACTAAAAAAAGAATCAAAGTTTACACTATATCCGATAAATTATTTCATATGTAATTAAAGGGTCTTAAATAAGTACTAAAACACCAAATTATTACTTAGAGTAACAAATATTATTATGAAGGTATCTGATCATAAAAGGTCAACAATTGAACTAATATGTTTAAAACTCTATCTTTATTAGTGTTTAATGTATCTTATCTACCCAAAACATTTTCTTCAGCTACTTTTCTAAAAGTATCCATATAGTTATATTTCATTGAAATATGTTACATTACAACCAGAAAGTGAAGCTAGCCAGAAGGAGATTGTGAACCCTGTCCTATGTGGAATAGCAGGAGATATAGTACAGGATAATAAATGACTGATGTGATCAGAGCCTGAAAACTGGTCGTGAAGTTGAGTTCAAGGTAGGTAGATAGGCAGGAGGAACCCGGAGGATGGTAGGAAAGTGAAATGCACAGTCTGGTGAAGGCTATGGTGTGGTGTCAAAACACCACAACCATAAAACTCTCTACCAGCAACAGTATTGCAAATCACAATGCTTAACATATAATACAAAATACATTTAAATTCTTACTGTTAATTTAAATACTACTTAAAATGTTATACAGATTTTAATATGCCATTGTTTGTGTCATCAATGAAAAGTAGCAACAAAGTTATCCTGTTTTGTTCCAGGAGGAAAAAAAAGAAATTCCGTTTTGAAATAGGAATAGATTTAAGTCATCTGGCCGGACAGGTTCAGGGAATAAATCAGCGGTGAACGAAGGCCAGAACATGAAAAAAATATATTTTGGTCATAGCTTTGTTCACTATTTCATAACTGCATTTTCTATTTAAGATTGAATTTATCAGTGTCACTCTTCTGTAGATTCTATACAACAGTAAAAAAAAAACAGATATAAAGATTTAAAAAACACTAAAAAATCAGTCAAAAAATATCAAGATTTATTTTCAAGAGAAAAAAAGTAAATCCAAGAATGAAAATATGACTGACTGGAGAGAAAATGAGATTTAAAAGTCTAAAGACCCAAATGCAATGATTTCTGGTGCATCAGTATACGTGATCTTGGGTTAGTCACAAAATCATTCTATACCGGTTTTCCAAGATTTAAAATAAAAAGGATACTATATTAATAGTAAACATGATTAAAAACAGGATTAAAGGTACTAAAAATTAAAAAGGGCAAGTTAAATTTTACTATAGCAATTAAGCTGCATGAAAATTATTAATTATAAGTTAATTAACTAAAGCTTTCATGAAATTATATCTATATTTCCTTTTTGTTACTTAATGTTAGAATTTAACATCATTAACTTGTCTTTCACTTCGTTATTCCTCTGTTTGACACAGTTATAAATGCTCAAGAAAAATAATAAAGTACAAACGTGGTTCACACAGAAATTATCTATCAATAAAAGAATAAGAGAAAATATTAGTTTATATGTGCCCACTTTAAATTTATTAGCTCTGTGAATATACTGTGTTTGTGCTCTGATGGGAACTAAGATAATTTTAAAAATGCTAAATATGCACAAAATCATTTTTTCAGTGATAAATTGTGAAATCAATATGCTGATACTACTGACTAAAACAACTAAAAGACCAAGGACTTAGGACCTTAGTTTGTATCCTAAATTATTACTCAAATTAAATACTGCTAAACACAGTTTCTCCATCTAGAACTTAATGTAAATACTGTCAATATTTACATATATTAGTTAACCCATTATTTTAAATGTTGCATGACAGTTCTTATATAAATTATAGCTAAAATGATGGTACTATATCATTCACTAACAATAAATCTTAAATATGTATAAGAAATATACATGGTTTTTTCCCCCAGAGTATTTTATTTATACTGAGTCAATTACTCCTCATAGCTATAAAAAGGACAAGGGATAATAATAATGATTCATAGAGAAAAAAACTGAGGTGCAGAGATTTCCACAATTTGCTTAATGTTAAAGGAAGAAGCAAATGATGTGAGGTCAGAGCGATAGTACAGCAGGTAGGGCATTTGCCTTACACACATTCGACCGGGTTCAATCCCCAGAATCCGATATAGTCCCCTGAGCACTGCCAGGAGTAATTTCTGAGTGAATATGCTCAGGGAGTATCCCTTTAGCATCACCGGCTCTGACCCAAAAGAGCAAAAAAGAAAAACAGTACAAATGATGAAACCATTAGAAATCTATTCAGTGTGACTACACATACATAATTCTTAAAATGTCAAATCACTATCACTATCACTATTTTCCCATTGATCATCTATTTGCTAGAGCGGGCAGCAGTAATATCTCCATATGTCCTGTCTCATGCTAGTAGAACCCAAAGGCATCCGCTTGCTCCAGGAACATAAAGAGCCTCAAACCATTACATTAGGTCATGGGAATGACCTAATATAAATGTTACTGGTATTTAGCATATCAAATACGACACAAGCAGCTTGCCAGGCTTGTCATGCGGGTGGCATACTCTTGTAGTCACCTCTAAATAAAGCAATTATTGGTGAACGGGGCGACTGTTAGTGGCTGCGCGAGCCAGGCTGTGATAGTCTGGTCTGCAGGGTGGGGTTGTGATGAGAAACAAGTCCGGATGTGGAAAACGGTGGCCCCCATGGAGTCGGGGGTTGTCTGGCTTGTTGTGAGGCTCTGCTGGAGTGGCAGGCCAGGGCTAGAACTCGCCATGCCTCCTGGGCACCTCATGAGCGGCTGGGCATAGGGAGAGCAAGTAGCAGCTCTGCCCCATGTCTGAGAGTCTCTGGTTCAGCATACCTGGGCCAGATTGAAAAAAAAAAAAAACTGCTGCAGAGTGGGTGTCGATGATCCTGGCTGTGAAAGTCTGGTCTGCTGGGTGGAGTTTGATGAGAAAGAAGTCGGATGTGGAAAATGTTGGCCCCCATAGAGTCGGGGGGTCGTCTGGCTTGTTGTGAGGCTCTGCTGGGGTGGCAGGCCAGGGCTAGAACCCACCATGCCTCCTGGGCGCCTCACTAGCAGCTGGGCAGAGGGAGAGCAAGTAGCAGCTCTGCCCCATGTCTGAGAGTCTCTGGTCCAGCATACCGGGCCAGATTGAAAATAAACTGCTGCAGGGTGGGTGTCGATGATCCGGGCTGTGATAGTCTGGTTTGCTGGGTGGAGTTGTGATGAGAAAGAAGTTCGGATGTGGAAAGCGGCGGCCCCCATGGACTCGGGGAGGGGTCGTCTGTAAATTGAGGGCAAACATTATGAAAAAAAAGAGGAAGAAAGAGTGTCCAGACTGACCAATCATAACATGTAGATGAATACATCAAAATAAATATGAGAAGAAAATGGAAGATCAGCTATTCTAACTGTAACAATCCTTTCTATTATTCAAGATTAAAGTATTCAAAAGGATTTACAAACCCCAGTATTAAAGAATAAGGCGGAAGAGTATTAGTGAATCCATTAAAGTAGGCATTCAAATGTGGTACTAGAATACAGAAGATAATTTAATGTAACTATGTATTACCTCACTTTAACTACATGGTTACTTTAGAGCCCTGATTAACTTAGTACATCTCCCAAAACAAGTTTACCATGCAGATTCTACACACTAAGAGGAGTATAAATTGGTTCAGCTTACCTGGAAAACAATTTGTATTATTTCTCAAAATATTACAAACAGAGCTACTATATGATTCAGCAAATCAACTCCTGGGTATTTACCCAAAGAACACACACATGCACATACACATACACATACCAAAAAAAAACCCTAACTAAAAATTTAATTATACAACTTTGCTTATTGTAATTTACATAGCCAAAACATAGAAACAATCCAAATTCCTCAAGATAAATTAGTAGATGAATTTATCTTTAAATTTATCTACTGCAGTTATACTGGGCACCACAGTTAGAATACTGCTGGCTACTTAAAAGATAAAACTGAAATCCATTCTACATTAATTAAATAAGTCAAAAAAAGCAATGCATTTTGGGTTATTTCAAAATGGTGGTGATTAAAGAGTCAAAACAAAGAAACAATATTCAAAGATAATACACTCTGGACCCGGACCACAGAGCTGAGGTCACTGGATGAAAAAGGAGTAGCAGGAGTAGCCTGGAGGGAAGAGGTGAGGGAAACTGATGCTTGGATGTTGGATGCTTCATCATTAAATATATTTTCAAGAGGTATTAAATTGCTTGCCTGAAACATAGAAAAATTAAAACAAGCATAAAGACAAAGTAATTTGTGTAAAACGGAAGCAGAAAGTAATAAGGTGGATTACTCAGGACCACAGTAATTAAAGGGTGAATCCCAGACTAGTCTCCATATTCCATATTTAACCCCGCAAAAAAAAGCATAACCACTGAATAGCGTCCTCTTGATAGATATCATAGGAGACCATCACTTTCCTGTACATACACTGATTTGCTCTCTAGATTTTCTTTATGTATTAGATATAAATGTTTGAAAGGGAAGTTAAATGCAGAACAGACTGATACTCATAAATCATCAGTATATCATGAATACAGTTAGTCTGCCCAGTCTCTCATAAATATAACCATAAACTCTTATTTTTATTCTAGATCATTTGTTATAACGGAAGCAGGATGAGAACGCCATTCGGGTCTCCCAAAGAGGAATAGAAAGAGCTATGCTTGGAATATCACACCTCCCTCAAGTGAGAGAAGGAATCCGGAGTTCCAACCTCTGTCTCCGTTCCAGAGTCAGGGACGCTGTCTTGTTTGCCAAGACATCGAAAATCAGATGGGCTGGACATGTAATGTGATTAATGTGAGACAACCGCTGGACAAGAGCTGTTACTGACTGGATCCCTCTGGATTTCAAAGATCACGTGACTGCCCACCTACAAGATGGCCAGACTTCTTCGTCAAGATCCTGAACAAATGGTTTGAGGCTCTTCATATTCCTGGAGCAAGCAGATGCCATTGGGTTACACTGGCACATGATAGGGTCAAATGGAAATATTACTGGTGCCCGCTCGAGCAAATCGAAGAATAACGGGATATCAAGTGATAAAGTGATCAAATGATCATTCTGGTGCAGAAAGATAAGCGAAATAGAAATGCCAGTAATAAATCCCATATTTCTGAGATACATACTGACATTTTCCTTATCTACTTGCTGGTACTGGTTCAATACCTATTTAAAGGAGAATATCCATAATCAAGTCATAGAGAACCAAGTACTTTAGCATCTATAAGCTACCAAAACCAAATGGGAGACTATTGGAATTATTATAGCTTACAGAGATTAATTTTGCAGCAAAGATTATGGTAAAAGCAGACACCTGATCACACCTAGAGAGAACGTCAGCTCTTTGAACAGAGGTAAAGCAAGTTTCCAGACACCATTTTGACTAACTTGAATACTTTATTCATAAAGTTGGCTTTGAAATTCCTCAAAGGCTGTCTTTTGTTTTCAGATCTTCTTCGGACCCTTGCAATTCCCAGTGTCAATGGCATAACAGAATCTGTGATCTGCAAGCAACTAGGCTCATCAGCATTAATTATTCCTCTGCCAGCCTTGTAAACGAATGTAATCAGAAGCTTTGTGAAGAAATCCCAGTGAGAATGCTGCTCTTTGCACTGGCAGCTCACTCCAAGTTTTCTACTCTCCCATCCGCTGCTGACTTCTACACCTTTGATTTGTTTCTTGTTTTTCACTTTCTCCTTCAGTGGGCATGTCTGCCTTCCTGGCTTCCGCTATAAAATTTCTATTATGGTGTCTTCTAATTGTACATTTTTAGAATACGCAGCTGTATTTTCTGACTACTTACTAAATGCAACTCAAGGCACTATTCCCAAAACTGGCTCAAAAATGCTCTTCCATTCTTGAACCTCTATCTGGTTCTTCCCCCATTCTGTCACTTCTGAACCCATTCATCCAGGCTTCACAAGGACGACATAGCAGAACCAAAAAACAGGGGAGTATCCCCATTTATTTGCTTTCTTTATTCACGGGTCATCTCACCACATCTTCACTTCTACCTATACTTTTAGTGAAATTCATTCCTGTTCGTATATATTAGCTGCTGTTGTTTTCTCCTGTATCAATATATTTTAGTTGGAGCATCGTAGTTTATGAAGGTATTTTATTTATGCTTTAGGCATACAGTGGGTGCACCAGAATGCCCTTTCACAGTTCATAAGCTCCTTTCCTTTCATTCTCTGCTTCCCTTGGTACTTTCACTTCTATGCTCAGAGTCTATGGGTTTGTGTTCATCAGATAGTATCTGTTCCTTTAGATTTTCTTGTTATATTCCATACACAAGTTCAATTACTTAATATCTATCCATCTGACTTACATAACACAATTGCAGTTTGTAGTAAAATAAAAAGTTTTTATCTTTGCTCAAGGCTGAATAGTATTCCATAGTGTATTTGGACTACCTTTTTATCCATTTATCTGTGTGGGGATTTTGTGTTCTTAGAAGAACTTGGCTATTGTAAGCAATCCAATAAACATAGCCATGCATTTATCTTTTTTAAAAGTAGTGATTTAAAAATTCTTTGAGCAGATGCTAAAGAGTAGAATTACAACAAATACCGACATATTTACAATTTTTCTTAGACATTTCCATACTATTTTACATAAAGTCTCAACTAATCTCCAAAACTCCAACCCAAAGCTCTGACTATAATCATCTCCCTTTTCCCACTCAAATGTCATCTTTCTAATCAACAAATATTTGGTCTTCCTAGTTTCCAAATTGTTGCCTGTATATGTGGTTTACTTATCTTTGTGATTAAGATAATGGCTGGGCTCTCCCTGTGCCCAGCAACTCAAAAAGGGCACCCTGGAGGGAAGGGGGTTCTAGCCCTAGTCCGCCACCCCTGCAGAGCCTCGCAACAAGCCAGACGACCCCCCACTCCATGAGGGCATCCATTTTCCCCTCTCATCAGATTCCCCCTCATCAGAACTCCACCCAGCAGACCAGCCTATCATAGCCCGGCTCACCGAGATCCACCCTGCAGCAGTCTTTTTTAAATCTGGCCCAGGTATGCTGATCCAGAGACTCACAGACATGGGGAAGAGCTGCTACTGGCTCTCCCTGTGCCCAGCAGCTCACGAGGTGCCTTGGAGGTAAGGCGGGTTCTAGCCCTGGCCCACCACCCCTGCAGAGCCTCACAACAAGCCAGACGACCCCCCACTCCAGGAGGACCTCCATTTTCCACATCCGACTTCCCCCTCATCAGAACTCCACCCAGCAGACCAGCCTATCACAGCCCGGATGGCACTGCTGCTAGCTGCGCCACGCGTTTCATCAATAAATGCTGGATTTAGAGTTGAGTATGCTACCCGCATGGCAGAGCCTGGCAAGCAACCTGTGTCATATTTGATATGCCAAATACCAGTAACAATTATAGACCTCATTCCCAGGACATGATGGAATGGTTTGAGGCTCTTTCTGTTCCTGGAGCAAGCAGGTGCCCTTGGGCTCTACTTGCATGAGACAGGACATATGGAGATGTTACTGGTGCCCGCTGGAGCAAATCGATGATGAATGGGAGGACAGTGATACAGTGATATCTTTGTGATTAAAACATATAATATCTGTAGTATTTGATAAAATAGATAAGTTACACCTATGTATTTATCATAACAAGTTACTTCTGAAAACATAACTTTGCTTTATGGGTTTTTTGGTATAAATCTAAACTTATTACTCTTGTTTCCAGTCAAATAGCCATCACCTGTGTCCTAGGCATCACTACCATTTTCTCTATAGATGTTAAAATTTGCACAATCAGAAATTTTGTATTGTTTGCTAATGGCAGTTTGAATAGTGCCTAACACATTCACTTGTATAACTTCAATTGTCTTCCCGTTACTCAGATTTGCTCAAGTAGGCACCAGTAACATCTCCATACATCCTGTCATGTTCTATCGAGGCTAGAACTAGCCGTTCCTCCTGGGTACCTAATAATCAGCTGAGCACAGGTAGAGCTGGTAGCAGTTCTGTCCTGTGTGTCTGAGTGGCTGAATATATTTATGTAATAATTAAATTCTTATTGAATTAAGAAGTGATCATTAATGTCAAAAGAGGGGTTCGACAGGGTGATACCATTTCACCAAAACTCTTCAGCGCCACCCTCGAGAACATCATGCAACAATTAGAATGGGAAGGAATGGGAGTGAAGATAGATGGTCGGCAACTACACCACCTCCGCTCCGCTGATGACATTGTTCTAATAATACCAAACATTAGCCAAGCGGCACAAATGCTGGCTGACTTTAACCGAGAATGTAGAAAGATAGGTCTACAGTTGAATCTAAAGAAAACCATGTTTATGAAAAATGAACTCGTTCCAGAGGCCCCATTCACTCTCAATGGAACAAACATCTCTGAATGCAGCAGTTATGTGTACCTAGGTCGGAAATCAACATAATGAACGACCTAAAACCTGAGCTGCGCTGGAGGAAGACAGTGACATGGAATGCCTTCAAAGGCATCGAAGAAATAGCTAAAAGGACAAAGAACCTCCAGCTCTGAGCACATCTCTTTGACTCCACCGTTCTCCCTGCATTAACATACGCCTCAGAATCCTGGGCCCTACGAAAGCAGAATGAGAATGCTATTCGGGTCTCCCAGAGAGGAATCGAAAGAGCTATGCTTGGAATATCACGCCTCACTCAAGTGAGAGAAGGAATCCGGAGTTCTGACCTCCGTCGTTATTCCAGAATCAGGGATGCTGTCTCGTTTGCCAAGGCATCGAAAATCAGATGGGCTGGACATGTAATGCTATTTGGAGACAACCGCTGGACTAGAGCCATTGCCGACTGGATCCCACGGGATGTCAAAAGATCACGTGGCCACCCACCTATAAGATGGTTAGACTTCCTTGTTAAGACCCTGAAGGAACGATTTGAGGCTCTTCATATTCCTGAATCAACCAGATGCCATTGGGCTACATTGGCACGTGATAGGGTCCAATGGAAATGTTACTGGCGCCCGCTCGAGCAAATAGATGAATAACGGGATTCCAGTGATTAAGTGATCAAGTGATTGAATTTTATTGGTTAACTGATTGGTTCACAATAACCCATGTTCACAAAGCACTTTCATCATTCTCTATATGCCTTTGGAATTGCTAATTTTTCTACTTGTAAACGTTCAGCTCTTTTAAAGCTATTAATTGCTACCTTTCTATAAATTCTGCCTGATATTTAGTCCTTTAATATGCTGAGCATTACGAGGCGCCCGGGAGGGATGGTGGGTTCTAGCCCTGGCCCACCACCCCAGCAGAGCCTCGCAACAAGCCAGACGACCCCCGCCCCACTCCATGCGGGCCTCCATTTTCCTCATCCGGACTTCTCTCTCGTCAGACCTCCACCCAGCAGACCAGCCTATCAGCGCCCGGCTCATCGAGTTCCACCCTGCAGCAGTCTTTCTTAAATCCACCTCAGGTATGCCGGTCCAGAGACTCGCAGACATGGGGGCAGAGCTGCTGCTACTGGCTCTCCCCCGTGACCAGCCGCTCACGAGGTGCCCGGGAGGGGATGGTGGGTTCTAGCCCTGGCCCACCACCCCAGCAGGGTCTCGCAACAAGCCAGAAGACCCGCCACTCCATGAGGGCCTCCATTTTCCACATCTGGACTTCTCTCTCGTCAGACCTCCACCCAGCAGACCAGCCTATCAGCGGCCGCGCATGGTTCATCAATAAATGCTGGACTTAGAGATTCCTACCAGAATATGCTACCTGCACGGCAGAGCCTGGAAAGCTACCCGTGTTGTACTTGATATATATATGCCAAATACCAGTAATAATTATAGACCTCATTCGGAATGGATTGAGGCTCTTTATTTTCCTGGAGCAAGCAGATGCCTTGGGCTCTACTAGCATGAGACAGGACATATGGAGATGTTACTGGGGCCCGCTCGAGCAAATCGATGATGAACGGGAAGACAGTGAAGACAGTGATCCATAATTCCACATCTTTTGCACATCTCTTGAGCCATGTCCAGGCAAGGTAACATTGAAGAGTTTTGATTTCATACTAATATGTTCACTTATGCTGAAAAATTGAATCAAAGGACTCAGGAACTATGGAATGGTGGTAATTTTTGTGGTGGCCAGGGAAGGGAGAAATCCACACCGTGAGGTGAAAATGAGAATAAACGAGGAAGGATTTTTATAGAAGGACAAACATATGCTTATGTACAATTAGAGAACAACTAGAGCAAACTCAGATGCAGAAGCAAGACTATAACTGCAAACAAAATAGTCACATATCTTTCAAAATCATACAGGATATGAACAGATATCATGCCTAACATGACACAAACAGCATATTCTGAGCTGTGTCACACTGGTCACAGGATACAAGAGCAACATCGAAAATAATAACCAAACAATAGCAGGCCACAGAAAGCCCTTCCTGCATGTACTACAGATTTACATGCCTCCATTTAACTCCTCAACTTAGTCCACAAAGCTCATTTAGCTTCACTCAAAAAATCATGTGTTAATTCATTAAACTCTCCATATTAGAATCTTATCTATTCAGGAAAATTAGCATTCCACAATACTGTCCTTGTATCAATGTAAAATTGTACACATTCAAGGGACTATTAAGTCACCAATAAATGACAGTCTTTTATAATGTAGTGCTTAAAAGTAGAATAGAAAGAGTCTATCAGATAGCTGCTATCTGATAGAAAAGATGGAAAGCAGACTATCTGACATGCAAATAGGAGGTGGAGTGGATCAATTAAGGAACTCTTTAGCGTCTTTGTAAATTAGGTGGCACAACACTTCACAAAGTTTTCTAAGCATCAGGTGATAAAATGAGATAGATTATAAAACTTGGATAGATTGATTCTCAACTACTTGTATGTGTTAGAAATGCATTAATAAGGCACTGGTTATTAATGAGCACTATATTTAATTTATTAAATAATACCACTGAGCCCCTCAAAAAAACTGTACCTGAAATTTTCAGCAGTTTGGCATCCTTGCAGAACTCAGTTGTGAGATGGTGGAGTCCAGCTTTAGGACATAGCAGCAGTTGTAGGGTGTGAATGGCTGTTGTGGCTTTAGCAAAGGTGGGAACTTGACTCATATGCTGATGTTAAGCCTATAAGGTGAATAATTTTAAAAGCTGATGTTTTGAGGGTTTTTGTTTTGTTTTGGGCCACACCTGGCAATAGTCATGAATTACTCTGGGCTCTGCACTCAGAAATTACTCTGGTGAGGCTCAAGGGACAATATGGGATGCCAGAGATTGAACCTGGGTCAGCCATATGCAAGGCAAATGCTATACCCACTGAATATTGCCCCAGCCTCAAAATGCTAGAGTTCTAAAAGGGTAGTGTCAGGTAGGAAAGTCCACCTTTTCCCTCTTTAGAGTTATGCTTAATATGGTCATTTCTGCTTTACTCTTGGACTTTGACAGGTTCTGGATTCTTTGAGATATTTCGTGCAGATGTTTAAATCACTACTGATTGAATATACTGGAAGAGAACCTTCATCAATATCCCAGAACATCATAAAGCTGAGTTTAAAATGTTTGATTTGCTTGTTTTAATTTGTTTCTATACATGATAAACATTTTATACAAATTCTTAAGAAAAATAATAGTGTCAATCTTCAGTACTAAACAAAACTTCTATTTGTATCATGCATGTTTGCTACCTACCTTTTTACTGTTTGCTACTTGTGGGCCACACCTACTATTACTCAGAGATCACGGGCAGGCTCAGGTGACCATATGGGTTCTCAGGAATTGAAAGCGTGGGCAGTCACATTCACATGCAAGCAAAGGCCCTGCTTTCTGTACTAGTTCTTTGAATCTAATAGGATACCTTCTTAAACAATAGATCATGATCCCACATGGGGTTACATATGTCGGAATTAAAAAAAGGTCGTAGGTAAAATAAATTCATGATTTATTATTAGCAAATAATATGAGCTCTAGACCTATTTTATATAGGCATATAGGACACGTACAAGTTTTATATAAGACAAATAAAAAATTCTCCAGTAAAACGTCATCACAACTCATATAAGTTAAAGAATCCCTGGCTTAGAAAACACTATGAGGGCCAGAGAGATAGTAAAGGATATTATGTGTCTGCCTTAAACATATCAGACACCATAAGTATGATCCCTGGCACCACACATGATCCTTAAGCATGCTAATAGTGACACCTGAGTATGGAGTTAGTAATATGCCTTTAGCATAGTCATCTTTTACCTCCCTTAACCTCACCTTATACTACAAGACAAAAGGAAAGGGAGGGCTGGGCTATAGCCCAGCGGTAGAGTGTTTGCCTTGTACGCCGGTCGGCCTGTGCTGGCCCGGGTTCAATCCCCAGCATCCCATATGGTCCCCGAGCACCGCCAGGAGTAATTCCTGATTGCAGAGCCAAGAATAACCCCCTGAGCATCGCGGGTGTGACCCAAAAAAAAAAAAAAAAAAGGAAAGGGAAATATGAACCTTAATTGATTAGATGTATTTCTTATGGTTTTACTTGACCTACTCTTTTTCCTTTTATTTATTATTTTTATGAGACTCATGCTACTGAACCAATGATGGTAGGAATGGCCAACATATTTTCAAAAATAACCGATAACTTAAAAGAATGATTTTGTAAAAATCCAACGAATTTAAACCATGAGAAAGTGGAATCAAAAAAAATTAACAAAAACCACCCAATGTACTTGTCACCGTGCGGTTCATCAATAAATGCTGGATTTTGAGATGGCTACAAGAGTATGCTACCCGCGACGGCAGAGCCTGGCAAGCTACCCGTGTCGTATTTGATATGCCAAATACCAGTAACAATTATAGACCGCATTCCCATGACCTGATGGTATGGTTTGAGGCTCTTTATGTTCCTGGAGCCAGCAGGTGCCCTTGGGCTCTACGTGCATGAGACAGGTCATCTGGAGATGTTACTGGTGCCTGCTCGAGCAAATCGATGATGGGCGGGGAAGACAGTGATACAGTGATACTGTACAGTGAAAACTGGCGATTAGTTACAAGGTACTATATTTAATACTATAAAAATGTAACTATATTTTTATTTCATTATTGCATACAATAACTTAATGAAATTGTAAAGCAGAAGACTAAATAAATAATCTGTTGATCATCAATGTGCTAAATGTGAGTTCAAGCTTTGAGGAAAAATTTATCTGAATATTTGATAAGAAAATATCTTACCAAAAATTTTGCTTCCAAGAGTGTATTGTTGACCACCTTGTATATATGAAACAACAGGAGAAGCCATGTACTACAACAAGTAGGGCACTTTCCTTACACAAAGCCAATGTGGGTTCAATTTTAAGCCACATTTGATTATTCAAGCCTAGCGGGAGTGATGCCTGAGCTCAGAGTCATGGTAAGTTTTGAGCATCACTGGTGTACCCAAAAAAGTGAAATGAGAAATGAAAAAAAAATATATATATAAAGACCTGGTTTTTTTCCTCTTAAAAATAAAGTGCATGAGGGAGAGACCATGCTGGCCAGACTCGGAGTGGAGTTTTGGCCCTGCCCTTTCCTCCACCTCCATGCCAGTTGCCCCAGAAGAAAAAAGACCCACCCACGCCAGACTCACAGCTAATCTGCAACCCTGGAAGAGATCCAGGTCCATCCACTTCAGACCCACAGCTGCACTGCTTGGCCAGCCCCACATGGAAGCAACCCATGGAGCTGACCTCCCAGTAAAGGGCTCAGCCAGCCCCTGGCCAAGTCCAACATTGCTCCAAAGGTTTGCTCTCATGTGCGGGGAGAGACCACGCTGGCCAGACTTGGAGTGGAGTTTTGAGCCCTGCCCCTTCCTCTGCCTCCATGCCTGTTGTCCCAGAAGAGAGAGACCCTCCCACACCAGACCCACAGCTCCCATGGCGCTCGGCTGTAAAGCAACTGTGCGATATTCTTAAAGAATGCTGATTTTAGGATAAGGTTGTTCTCAAGATCTTTCACATTTATACTTGTATACAGTTCTAGACAGGTTCTAACTGATACTAGTAAGCCTAGCAAGAAGCCAGAGCAAACCACACATCATGCAGTCAGTCATTTTCAACATCCAGACTCCATAGTTTCTCAGAGCTCCATCCAAGAGAAAACCTGATCTTTCCCTTTAAGTTTCATCAGTAAATGCTCGAGAGGAGAGCCTTCTATGAGACTCTACACGGCAGAACCTGGCAAGCTACCCATGTATTATTTACTTGTTATGCCAAAAACTAGTATCAATTATGGACCTCAGTTCCATGACCTGAAGAATGGTTTGGGGGCTCTTCCTGTCCCTGGCACAAGCAGATGCCCTTGAGTTACACTTGCTTGTGACAGGACGTATGGAGATGTTACTAGTGCCCACTTGAGCAAATCGATGAACAATGGGAAGACAGTGATCCAGTGAAAAATAAAGTATGCACCAGCAAGTCAATTTGCAATATTTCTTGGTTCATGA
>JAJIBD010002932.1:0-51050 GCA_021461705.1 Cryptotis parvus
TGGTCTGTGTTTAGGGTACCATAAGCCATTCGTGGGAATGAATTGGAGGCTGCTACATGAGAGAAAATGCTTTGGTTCACAAAACCCTTTTTATACTAAAGTGGTAAGGAAGAAATCAAAATTGATATATGAAACAATAGCAATGTAGGCTGAGTGGTTAGTAAAAGAGGTAACTAGTAAAGAAAGAGCTGAAAAACACAGTGATGAGCTTCTGGGGTTTTGATCCAAGGTGGGGGAGTGGTAGGTCAGGTGATTGCTATTTTGCTAGAAGCCTCATGGTACTGTGATTTTGCACTGTCCACTCGGAGTGCACACAAGTTCAGAGTGAAAACTACAATTTGCCATAGAGCACTAATCCCTCGCCATGCTACATGACAGAGTTATTTAGGCTGTGACCTACCTGAAATCTATTTCTCTCCATTCCATAGCTCTGGATCTCATCACACAAGACAGTGCTTAGAAGTAGGAATGTGGAGACTCCCTCTGCAGGCTCCTTTCCCCAGGCCTTAGAGTTTAGGACCTTGGACTTCACCAATTCACTTCCATGCTAGGAAGGCTGAGGGCCCTTGGATGTGGTGCTGCCCTTGCCGTGATGTTAGAGCCATGGACTGTTTCCTCTTTGGGGCCTGAGGCACGTCTTAGCTGTACACTGTGATGTTCCAGGGACCAGTGCTCTTCAGCCCAAGAGACATAGGTTCTAAAATAGACACAGGGACTTGGGAAGGGCCCAATGCAGGAGGTCAGCACAGCTTCTGCAGCTCATGAAGGGAACACTGGAGGTCTGAAAAAAAGGTAAAACTATCTGTGAAGGTGCCAGAAGGGGATGAGAGGCTTTGGGGCTAAAGAAAGATGAAATTTTCTTTTTCATGTTTTCCTTTTCTTTCCAGCTTCCTCTCCCGCTTCCTTCCCGATAAACTGGGATAGGATAAGCAGTCAGGGTTCCAATGCTGATGGGGCAAGCCTCCTTTCTTTTTATCCTTACCTGACTTGGCAATAATGAAGCAGGAAGCAGGAAGTAAGTTGGGGCTCTGAGAAACAAGTTGATGGCTGGAGGCTTCTGCGCAGGGCAGCCCCTGCCCGCCACCTCAATACAATAGATCTTTTTTTTTTTTAATTGAGATTCTGTGGTTTACAGTGCTCTAAATATTGGTTCCCTCATGCACATAGTCCCAACAGCACACCCATCATCAGTGAACTGCCTTCCTTTCCCATGGACCCAAAGGCCTTTCTCTCTCTAGTCCTCCTCCCCCAACTCAATTACATGGATCAACAATAGCCTAATGTGGAAACATGATGGATCTTTTCATCAGATGGAGCTGGGCCCCAGGGAAGGTGGCTCGTGATGACTGCGTGCTCCAGGCAGAAGACCCGTAGAGTCTGCGTGAGGTGCACAGGATGGTCCCCCAGCAGCCTGGCAGCCACGGAGAGGTGAGAAAAGGAAAGACTATTTCTGGCGTCAGCTGCTAGACTGGCATGTGTAGTCTTATATAAGCAAAAGCATTGAAAGCAGATGTAGAAATTTGGGAATCTGCGCCATTTTCCTTCTCCCTACTTTTAATTACAGGTATAATGGCCATTTTCTAGGTTTCTTAATCTATGGTTAGTTATGAAATTCCACTCTAGCTAAAAGTTTCTCCTTTTTGTTTAAAGTAGTCAGAGAAATAGTACACAAAGCAAGTGCCAAATTTTCAGGCAGTTCCTAACCATTTAGCTTAAACCATTTCTTTTTTCCTTTGGTCATATGCAACCATAGATGACTGAAATATTGAATAAATTTTATACAGGGTATTGTTTTATACAGAGTATTGTTTCTTTTACTCACTTTGATCCTCAGTTCTGGTTTTATGATAGGGTTGGTATGGAAGGAGGCACGTTAGGCTGGAACACAGGCAGCCTAAGGTAGAGTGTCTGTGTCAAGAGACCGCTTGGGCTTCTGCTCAGCTCAGGCAGTGCTAGAGTAATTTCCACGGCATGATAGAAACAGGATTGTGTGTCAACTTCCTGAAATGGGCTGGGGAATAGTTCAGGATTGTGTTTGTGGGTGCTATGTGGCTGCAGTCAACAAAGAAAGTTTTCTTTCTTTCTTTCTTTCTTTCTTTCTTTCTTTCTTTCTTTCTTTCTTTCTTTCTTTCTTTCTTTTCTTTCTTTCTTTCTTTTCTTTCTTTCTTTCTTTCTTTCTTTCTTTCTTTCTTTCTTTCTTTCTTTCTTTCTTCCTTCCTTCCTTCCTTCCTTCCTTCCTTCCTTCCTTCCTTCCTTCCCTTCCTTCCTTCCTTCCTTCCTTCCTTCCTTCCTTCCTTCCTTCCTTCCCTTCCTTCCTTCCTTCCTTTCTTCTTTCCTTCCTTCCTTCCTTCCTTCCTTCCTTCCTTCCTTCCTTCCTTCCTTCCTTCCTTCCTTCCTTCCTTCCTCCTTCCTTCCTTCCTTCCTTCCTTCCTTCCTTCCTTCCTTCCTTCCTTCCTTCCTTCCTTCCTTCCTTCCTTCCTTCCTTCCTTCTTTCCTTCCTTCCCTTCTTTCTATCTTTCTTTCATTTTGGTTTGGGGTCCATGCCGGTAGCTCTCAGAGGTTACTCCTGGTTCTTCACTCAGGACTCACTCCTGGTGACCTCAGGGGGCCACATATGGATAGTGGAGATGGAACCCAGGTCAGCCAGTCATGTGCAAGTGTCATACCCACTATACTATCTCAATCACCCCAGTAATCAGCTTTCAAATCTTGCTACTTCTATGGTTGTGTCTCTGCATGTTTAAGTGCATGGTCGGTATGCATATTAGATTCTTTCAGGAATGGAGGCAGTGCTTTGAGTGGTGCACTGTGCTTCTTTTGTATTGTTAGAGTGTTCAAGGGTCACCTAAAAAGAAATTCCTTCAAATTGAAGGATGGTCTATGATTCTTCTGTTAAGATGGCAACCACATACCTCTTAGCTCTTTTTGAGTTCATGAGGCATCATGTGCCATTTTTGGAAGTAAAGATATTACTGTGATTAATACAGTAGCTTCTAGATTTGCGAATGTTCAGAGAAGAAAAAAACACATGCAGCATGAGTTGACTCTAGCCAGATGCCAGTTGGACCTTGTGCACTCCAGACTCTCTGGCATTAGGGATGTGGCTGGTGGGAAAGATATGGGGAATTTATAGATGCTCCTTTGAAAGAATGACAGTGTAAATCAGAATTCTGGAGACAGTATTTGCTGTTCAAATTAGAAGTTCTGGTTTGGTGTTGTTTGCTTCACTTCAGGCTATGTTCCATTTTCTGCTGTTTCCTAGTTGTTTCCTTCTTCTCATCTTGGAGCTTCTTGATATTTTCTTTCTTTTTGTTTTTTTACAGTGGAGATAATGGGTTCTTGTTACTTTTTTTAAAAAAATTATTATACCATAGTGAGACATACAATTACAAAGGTGTTCATAATTGGTTCTTGGTAATACAGTATTACAGCACCCATCCCCTCCACCAGTGCCCCATTTCCACCACCAATGATCCCACCCCTCCCGCCCACCCCCAGGCTGCCTCAATAGCAGGTAGCCCTGTTTCTCTATCTGTCTCTCTCTCTCTGTCTCTGCATCTCTCTCCCTCTTCTTTTTACACATTGTGGCTAACCCTGCAGATATATAGAGTTTATCACTTAAGTCTCTGTGTATATTCAATGGTGAGTTTTAATCTGTCATTACCATTTCCCCACATTTAGTAAAACACTGGTATCTATTTATATCCTATTAATGAGCATGAGTCATTCTATATCTGTCCTTTTCCTTTTGACTAATTTCACTCAGCATGATAGTCTCCATGTCCATCCATTTGCAGGTAAATTTCATAATTTCGTCTTTTCTGACAGCTGCATAGTATTCTATAGTGTAGATGAACCACAGTTTCTTTAGCCAGTCCTCTGTTCTCGGGCATTTAGGTTGTTTCCAGATTCTAGCTATAGTGAATAGCACAGAGATGAATAAAGAAGTACAGATAGTGTTTATGCTATGTGTTTTTCAGTCTCTCGGGTATATTCCCAGGAGTGCTATTGCTGGATCAAATGGGAGCTCAATATCTAGTTTTCAGAGGAATGCCCATATTGTTTTCCAAAGGGCTGGACCAGTCGGCACTCCCACCAATAGTGGATGAGAGTCCTTTTCCCCCACATCCACGCCAGCACCAGTTGTTCCTGCTGTTTTGGATGTGTGCCAGTGTCTGTGGTGTGAGATGGTACCTCATTGTTGTTTTGATTTGCATCTCCCTGATGATTAAAGATGAAGAGCACTTTTTCATATGCCTTTTGGCCATTCGAATTTCTTCTCTTTTGGAAGCTTCTGTTCATTTCTTCTCCCCAGTTTTGATGGGGTTGGCTGTTTTCCTTGATCTTTTCTTTAGCTTCTGTTATTTCACTGTTAAGAGCTTCTATTGACTTTTAAAACGATATAATCTGCCATGTTCTTTATTCCTGTCATTATGACTGTAATAGCTTTTTCATTTTGACCCTCATACTTTCTTATGCTTCGCTGACTACCTGTGCTGTTGTTTCTTTGAACTCATTGAACATCTTTATCACAGTGTCACTGTCTGGGTGTCTGAGAATTTACTGGTGTTGTTTTGGTGGGTTTCTACATGTTTTCTCAATTGGTTCTCTAGTGTTTGTGTTGTATTGGGGGTGTTTTGGCATTAATCCCTTAGGAAGGTGGTATAGGATTAACTAGAGGTTGTTCTCTGTCTTCTCTGCCTGTCCTCACAGAATGAGAGGAAGTAGGATGTAATCATTGTGTAGATCTATTGTGCAGCTGCATACACAGCCTTGTCCTTCAGGGAGATGTGGTGTGGACCTTTAATATGACACAGGTCAGATGTGGAGGCTGCTGGGACCCACCCAGGAAGGAGGGACTCTGCTTCCCATTGGAAGTCTGGCTTCTGTGTGGAATAGGCCCAGTCATATCAGCCAGAGGCGGAGCCTCATCTGGGATGGTGGAGCAGAAAGCAGAAGGTCAGAAAGAAGCTGTGATGTGGGCTTTAATATGACACAGATTGGATGTGAAGGTTGATGGTCCCCACTGGAACTATGTTTCCCATTCAGAACAGGCCCAATGGTATCTGTCATAAACAAGCCTCACCTGGCTGGCGGGAGCAGCAATCAAAAGAGCAGGAAGGCACTTATTTGGTTTCAACTTATTTGTATGCATCTCTTTGAACAAAGACTGGGTCAAGAGAAATGCTGAGTGAGATAACTCAGAATGAAAGGGACAGGTGTCAGAAGGTGGGACAGGGGTTAAGGTGCATGTCTTGCTCTCAACTTGGCAGCTGACTGACTGACTGACAACATGTACAAAGAGTCCTGTCCCTTAAAAACCTACTCAGTCTGAGGTTACTCAGAACATGACAAAGAGATCAAAGCATTCCTCTTGGTAGGCAAGAGAGAAAAATAAGTCTCCCAACCCAATCTCTGGGAGAGTAGATCCACAAAGTCTGTCTCACACGCATATCAAAAGATAAGATATGCCTAGAGAAAGAGACAAAAGGTAGCTTATGCAGGAGATAAGCAGGGGGATCACTGGATCACTTGAATCCCGTTATTCATCCATTTGCTCGAGCGGGCACCAGTAACATTTCCATTGGACCCTATCACGTGCCAATGTAGCCCAATGGCATCTGGTTGATTCAGGAATATGAAGAGCCTCAAACCGTTCCTTCAGGGTCTTGACAAGAAAGTCTGACCATCTTGTAGGTGGGCGGCCACGTGATCTTTTGACATCCCGTGGGATCCAGTCGGTAACGGCTCTAGTCCAGCGGTTGTCTCCAAATCGCATTACGTGTCCAGTCCATCTGATTTTCGATGCCTTGGCAAACAAGACAGCATCCCTGATTCTGGAATAGCGATGGAGGTCAGAACTCCAGATTCCTTCTCTTACTTGAGTGAGGCATGATATTCCAAGCATAGCTCTTTGGATTCCTCTCTGGGAGACCGAATAGCATTCTCATCCTGCTTTCTTAGGGCCCAGGTCTCTGAGGAGTATGTTAATGCAGGGGGAATGGTGGAGTCAAAGAGATGTGTCCGGAGCCAGAGGTTCTTTGTCCTTTTAGCTATTTCTTCGATGCCTTTGAAGGCATTCCATGCTGTTCTCTCTTCCTCTCCTGCGCAGCTCAGGTTTTAGGTCATTCATCATGTTGACTTCTCGACCTAGGTGCACATAACTGCTGCATTCAGAGATGTTTGTTCCATTGAGAGTTAATGGGGCCTCTGTTCATTTTTCATAAACATGGTTTTCTTTAGATTCAGCTGTATACCTATCTTTCCACATTCTCGGTCGAAGTCAGCCAGCATTTGTGCTGCTTGGCTAATGTTTGGTGTTATTAGAACGATGTCATCAGCAAAGCGGAGGTGGTGAAGTTGTTCGACCATCTATCTTCACTTCTGTTCCTTTCCATTCTAATTGTCGCATGGTATTCTCGAGGTGGCACTGAATAAACAAAGAAGCAAAGCTTCAGGTAAGAGCAAGGTAGAAGATTCAAAGGTGGGGGGGCAAATGCCTTTTGCAGAGCTATCAGTCTGTGGATATAGCCTAGGAAATGACAGTTTCACTACAGGATTCTCTACACTATCCTTCCAGATAGCCTGTTAGATATCCCTAGTCTTGACATCCAGCTTCACCATCAGACTTTGGGTCTGAGTTCTGTCAACACCCACCCCCCAACCCCCCTTACACCACAGGGTCCTGGCCTGGGGATATCCCTCGTATCACCTGGAAGGCTGGGGTAATCTCTGGCCCACAGAGGCTGAGCAACATTAGTCTGTTGCATGGATCTGACCTGGTTGGGTGGTTGATCATTACTACAAATATTATGAGCCCCACTTAGAAGTCCTTAACCCCACAACAAAGGAATGAGATGTATAAAAAGTAATTCAGTGGGTGAAACATGCTTCATTAAAGAGAGTTATTTGTGAGAACAAGAAGGTGGAAAATTAAATTTTTTACACTCAAAGGAAAGAAATATATGATTGCATAAAGAATATAAGCAATATTATATTATTTATAGAAGTATTTTGAAAAATAGAATAATATTTGCAAATCTAAGTCAAGGAATGTAAAAATAAATTCTGCATGACAGGTCTTTAAAGAAATTTTGCATGATAGGTCCTATTAGGCACTAGTTGTCTAAGAATAAAGGTAGTAGGGCCAGGTAGCTTCCATTCCAACATAGGTTTAATCACCCATGTAGAAGTTTTGTAGGTTATTAGGAGTCAGCTTTGTGAAATTTAGCTGATAAATGTGAAATATGGTGCTTGAGGTCTTTAATCTTCTCCAATAGAAGAAGAGGTAAGGGGGTGCTCCCCTCTCACTTCAGACTAGTTAGGGGTGTGTTAGGAGATTTGTCAGAGCTTGATATCTTCTTGGATATGGAAGGTCATTGTAGACTTTCATCTAAATATGGTTTTGGAATGGAAGATGGCCTACATGAAGTCAGGATAAGTACAAAGACTTCATTTTCACCATTTGGACAAGGTGCTCAACCTTCACCTTGGGATGAATGAGCATCATGAAAGGGAATCAGGTTGGAGCTTTTGGAATGAATCCAACAAAGACAATGGGACTCTGGAAGTGCAGGGCTGGAACCTGACTGATGAGGTGGTAATGGAATGGCTACAAGTCCACCAGAGGGGGGCCAATAAAGGCTTCTAGAGGATACACAAATGTTCCTTTGAGAAAGTCTCCACTTTGGTCATCTCCCAAAGAATCAAGGACATCAACACTAAACAAGGTCTTTCCTGCTATTTTTTAAAAAATTTATTTGTTTCTTCAACTTTCCATATAACTCTGAGGGGAAAGTGATAGAAAAATTCTATCTTCTTTTTCTCTTAGTAGGCATCAGAAGCAGGGCCAACCTAGGAAAGTTGAGTTTGATGCCTGATTAAAAACTATTTAAGTTTATTTTACTATCAGGAAGCCTAAAGGGAGAAAGCAGAATCATCTCCCAAGTTTTTTCTAGATGTCATGAAATGGCACAGGCAATAAATCTGGTTCCACAAGCTGGTCAGTGTAATTAGCTGCAAATAAAAAGTTATCTATTAGTACTGACTCTTCAATTTGGTGAAGGAATTTTATAACTGGGGGATGAGAGCTAAACAAAGAAGTTTCTTTTAAATCTATGGCAGCTCCAAGCAGCTGAGAGCTACCAGCCGCTAGTCTTATGAACAGATATTCTTGGATTCCTATTTATAGTGGCAATCCTATTTTTTTTAAATAACATTTCAAGCTTTTTTTTTCTTTGAATGTCCAACTTCTTTTGATAAGCTTGCATGGATTTTAACAAGATCAGCACTGAATCTTGGCATGTTAAGCTGATTTCAGGGTACCAAGGCTCTAACTATGCTTCTGCACAGCAGGAAAGTGAGACTCCTGGAGATGAAAATACTCTTTACTTACAGAGTTAGGCATGAACTTAGTCCCAGACTCAGTGTGTGGTGTCATTAGAATATAGTTAAAGTCAGGATTAGGGATGGGTGTGTTTTAGGAGAGCAGATGAAAATAGGTAAAAAAAGTCACGCAATGAATTAACAATTATATAGTATCTAGATCTCCTATATCATATATATAAACCAGAGGGTCAGGGAAAGAGGCATTCTGTTGGCAATCTCTGTTTATGTCCTTGATGTGATCACTCTGGATAAACCTGAAATTGTTTTCTCTGCTAATTTAAAAAAGAAAATAAGAGCCAGTGAACTAGGTTGTGGTATATGATATGGATGCTGAGAGAAAGGGATTCTCATCCACTGTTGGTGGGAGTGCCGACTGGTCCAGCCCTTTTGGAAAACAATATGGACATTCCTCCAAAAACTAGATATTGAGATTCCATTTGACCCAGCAATAGCACTCCTGGGAATATACCCTGGAGACCCTAAAACACAGAGCAAAAAACACTATATGCACTTCTGTGTTTGTTGCAGCTCTATTCACAATAGCCAGAATCTGGAAACAACCTAAATGCCTGAGAACAGACAACTGGCTAAAGAAACTATGGTACATCCACACAATGGAATATTATGCAGCTGTCAGAAAAGACAAAGTCATGAAATTTACCTACAAATGAATGGACATAGAGATTATCATGCTGAGTGAAATTAGTCAGAAGGAAAAGGACAGATATAGAATGACTAGATATAGATATGGAATAGCATTCATTAATGGGATATAAATATATACCAGTGCTCTAATTGTGGGAAATGGTAACACTAGACTAGAACTAAGTGTTGAATATACACAAAGGAATTTACACGATAATCCCTAATTATCTGTAGGGCAAGCCACAATGTGTAAGAGAGAGAGAGAAAGAGAGAGAGAGTGAGAGAGAGAAGAAAAGGAAAAGTGCCCGCTATAGAGGCAGGCTGGGAAGGGGGGAAAGGAATTTGGGGCTATTGGTGGTGGGAAATGGGCACTGGTGGAGGGATGGGTGCTGGAACACTGTATGACTGAAACCCAATCATGAACATTTTTTGTAATTGTACATCGCATGATGGTACAATAAAAAGTTTTAAAAATCGGAGGCGGAAGTCACCAGGCATTTGTGAGATGGAGATGGGGCCACCCATTCCCTCTCTGATTTGTCCTGGAGGCTCGCTGGCACTGCCCACAAACTGCTCCAGGGCAACTGGCCATATCATCCAGAGACTCAGACACAATGGGGAGAGCTGCCATTCAGTTCTCCAAAATTGCATGGCTGCAAGTGGCTATGCGGTCCATCAAACTAGTGGAAACAGTCATGTCCTAGAATATACTACAATTCACAATGTCCTAGAGGAAGCTAGAGAGAGAGAGAGAGAGAGAGAGAGAGAGAGAGAGAGAGAGAGAGAAAGGAGATACAGAACCCGCCATGGAGGCAGGCTGGGGGGGGGGAGGGAGGTGGGGACATTGGTGATGGGAGATGGGCACGGGTGGAGGGAGGGGTGTTGGAACACTGTAGAACCAAAACTCAAACATGAGCATCTTGTAATTGTATATCTAAAGGTGGTATAATAAAATAATTTAAAAAATTAAAAAATATTATTCTCTAAATTGTAGAAAATTTATGGAAATGATGAATACTGTTCTCAGTAATCCCCATAGGATAATCCTAGAGGGCTGCTTGTACCAGGACAACTGCATGACTGATATTCAAGTCTAGGCCCTGAAGACATGCTCCAGGTTGTATGTTTCCACACAGGCCCCAGTTTGAACAGTGCATTCTGGGGTTTGGAGCTCTTGGGGTCCCTGATTACTGTGTGGGCTTATATTTTGATGGACTCCTGTAATGTGCTATAAAGAATTATTTTTTTCATTTACTGATTCCAGGTGAAGTACTGGTATTTGAACCCATAGATCTCTGCATACCAGTGAGAACTTTAAGTCACTGAGCCATCTTTTAGGCCTTAAGCTATATTGTCTTAGTGTCTTAAGACTTAAAAAAATTATTCATATGAGACTATGGAGATACCTCAAGGGACTAGTGTACTTGCTGGACATGAAGGAAGTCCATGTTTTATCACTAGTACTCCATGGTCCCCAGAACACAGGAGTAACAGAGTTACCAGGACAGAGTTATCAGGAGTAACTCCTGAGCACCAAGATGGGAGTAGCCCCTAAGTAGCACAAGTTGTTGAACCGAACCGACATATATATATATATATATTTTATTATATATAAATTTATTATACATTTATTTATATAAATATATGAATATACAGGGACTGGAGTGATAGTCCAGTGGGTAGGGCATTTGCCTTACATGCAGCCAGACCCAGGTTCAATCCCCAGCATCCCATTTGGTCTCCTGAGCATGACCAGGAGTAATTCCTGAGTGCACAGCCAGGAGTAACCCCTGAACAATGCCAGGAGTGACCCCCAAAAATATATATATATGAATATACATATATATGTATATATTTAAATCTTGAGCGGCTCTCCCTTTGCTTGGCTGATCATGAGGCATCCAAGAGGGAGGGCAGTCCAGACCCAGGCCCCCACCCCCAATAGAGCCTCAGAAGAAGCCAGAGGAACCCCCGCACCATGATGGCAGCCATTTTCAACAGCCCGATTCCACAACTTGTCAGGGCTCCACCCAAGAGAGAAACCGATCTCAAGCCCAGCTCATCAGAACCCCACCCTAGACAGAAGCCTATTTCACAGGCACAGATGGAGCTGTTATTGCAGCACGTGGCGTAAAGTGGCCACGTGGTACATCAGTAAATGCAAAAAAAGTAAGAGCACCTGTAGGGCAGAGCCTGGCAAACTACCCATGTCGTAATTGATGTGCCAAAACAGCAACAATGATAGACCTCATTCCCATGACTTGAAGGAATGGTTTGAGGCTCTTCATGTTCCTGTAGCAAGCAGAGGCCCTTGGGCTCTACTAGCACACGGCAGGGACAAATGAGATGTTACTGGTGCCTGATCGAGCAAATTGATGAACAAGAGGAAGTCAAGTGATATAAGTGATATAAATCTTAAGTCGTTTTAAATCCAAGTTTATAACAATCACATTTATATGTCTAAGCTGCATCAATATATATTTTATAAAATGATGTATGAAAATTTCTCAGTTTATACTCTAAATTTAAATAATGTAAACTTAAAATTATAGGACACAGGTTGAAAATACACCAAAGGGTCAAGATGAGGTAGCGTGGTGGTCTTAAAGGAGACAGTTGCATGTTGAAGGTCCTAAAAGGGCACTGCAGTGTCATGTTTTTAGAAGGACGCGTGTCACTATTGTATGCTCTGCTGAGATTGAATATGTTTCCATGACAACTACACTGCACATACTGCTGAAGTTCTGACCTTAACAATTTGTCTGCACGAGGTTTTTAAGGAATTCCTTGACAATCTCTTAATCCATCTCTTTAAAACTAGCCTACACCTTGCAACAACAGCAATTTTCACTTTGACACAACTCCCTTTTCAAAGTCTGACATAGATCACAGGGTTAGTTTATTATGTTCACTCTATGTTGTTTGTGGAGAATATCTTGTTGCTGTCCTTGTTGCTAAACTATAGAATTACTCCTTACTCTTAAATATTTAATTCTATTGGGAATAGGGAGGTGTCAAGCAAAACTACCTATATAACAAAGTTATATAGTTGTTTATGAACAAAGTTGTTCATGATTGGGTGTCAGTCATACAGTGTTCCAGCATCCGTCCCTCCACCAGTGCATATTTTCTACCACCAATGTTCCCCAGTTTCCCTCTCTTTCACTTCCTAGTCTGCGTCTGCATCTGTGGCAGGTACCTCTCTCTCTCTCTCTCTCTCTCTCTCTCTCTCTCTCTCTCCCTCACTTTCATTCTGGACATTATGGTTTTCAATACAGGTTCTTTGCATTTCCAATATGAGCTTATTTTTCCACTTTAATATGTCACTCACACATTTCCAAACTATATTAAATCAACAAATAATAAAATCTGTTTATTTTGAAAACAAACAAACAAACGCCTATATATACTGAGTGTCCCTCTTCAGATAAGAGGAAACCATGTGTCATAATTGAGCTAATGGGGTATAAATGAACATGATGGATAAAGCTTGAACACTCATCTAGGGAACAGAAGAAATGTGAAGGTCACCTTTCAAGGATCCATGAGATGAAAACTCAGACTCTGATGACGTCAAGAAGTGCCCCATCAAATATGGATAATCCTTAGTCTGACCTTTATATGAGAAGAACATATATGCCAAATATGCCAACATATTTTTTAGGGTTTGGAGCACCCCAAAAATTTGATGAAAGTCTAGATGAAAAATATGTTTTTCTATTTTTGTTCAGATTCTTCTTGTATCACCATTTTTTTCACACTCACACACTTTTCCAACAACACAGATTTGGAATGATTTTACCTATTCAAGCATACCTGCATCTTCCCAGGGCATTTCTTAGATTCACATCCTGAAATAAAACAGTGACTCCTCTCGAAATTTCCTCTCTGGAAAGCATTAGAATAAACAACAATTAAAAAAATAATTTGGTGTAAAAATCAATCTTTCCCTAAAAAGGAAATAATTTTCAGAGTAATGATTTCTTTCTTTTTTTATAAATATACATCTCAAAGAGGAGATATGGGTATTGATAATTGAACAGTTCTCACTGTTTTTGTTTGTTTTTTTGGCCACACTAGGCAATGCTTACTCCTGACTCTGCTGTCATGGATCACTTTTGATGGACTTTGGGGGGTGCGTGGGGTGCCAGGGACTGAATAGTGCTTGTCCTGTTGCAAAACCCCACGATTGGTTTCCCAGCATTCCCTGTTTCTCAGAGTAGTGAGGACTTCTGCTCTTTCAGGAGCACTGCCCAATTTGTTCCTAGGACTCACCCAGGCTCAGTGTATTCACACTCTTCCTCTTCAACCTTCCTTTCTCTCTCTCCCTCTATTTTCCCCCTTAACCTTTACCAATTAAATAATACAAGCAAGAATTTTTAAGTGGTATGAAAAAAAATTAGTCATAAACCCTATTTTTCCAAGCAATTTCAGTGCCGGGAAACAACTTTTATTTTGTGTATTATGCTTATTGTACCTCCTACTAAAATGGCTCCTCAAATGCTTTTTTTTTCTTTTCAAGATGTCTTTAATGAAATGATTAGATGAAAATTAATCTGCTCAACATCAGATCATTCTGTAAAAATGTGTGGATGTCTGCCTTGAGGTAAACTACTTTGAGCGCTACAAAAGATGGGGGTCAAGAGTGCAATAGGTGTGTTCACCTGAAGAAATATGCTCTCTACTTAGGAATTCATAGTCACAGATTTCAGTAAGGCTATAAATGCTAGCTTAAAGAGGTTTAAGATTTGTCTCTTTTTAGCTTTCTACACTGTGTCTGCTTCTTATCCCTAGTAATAAACTAAGATTTATTGTACTAGCAAACATTTTGAATTACCAACCAATATTATAAGTCAGGATATACCTGACTTATACACACAACATATATATATATATATATATATATTATATATATATATATATATATACATATATATATATTGTGTGACCCAAAGGGCAGAGCTGCTACTTGCTCTCCTGTGCCCAGCTGCTCATGAGGTGCCCGGGAGGCATGGCGGGTTCTAGCCCTGGCCTGCCACCTGGCAGAGCCTCACAACAAGCCAGACCACCCTCCCCTACTCCATGGGGCCCGCCATTTTCCACATCCAGACTTCCCTCTCGTCACAACTCCACCCAGCAGAGCAGACTATCACAGCCCGGATCATCGACAGCCACCCTGCAGCAGTTTTTTTTTCAATCCGCCCAGGTATGTTGAAGCAGAGACTCTCAGACATGGGGCAGAGCTGCTGCTTGCTCTCCCTGTGCCCAGCTGCTCATGAGGTGCCCAGGAGGCATGGCGGGTTCTAGCCCTGGCCTGCCACCCGGCAGAGCCTCACAACAAGCCAGACCACCCTCCCCTATTCCATGGGGCTCGCCATTTTCCACATCTGGACTTCCCTCTCATCAAACTCTACCCAGCAGAGCAGACTATCACAGCCCAGATCATCGACAGCCACCCTGCAGCAGTTTTTTTTTTTCAATCCCGGCCCAGGTATGCTGAACCAGAGACTCTCAGACATGGGGCAGAGCTGCTACTTGCTCTCCCTGTGGCCAGCTGCTCATGAGGTGCCCAGGAGGCATGGCAGGGTTCTAGCCCTGGCCTGCCACCCTGCAGAGCCTCACAACAAGCCAGACCACCCTCCCGTACTCCATGGGGGCCACATTTTCCACATCTGGACTCCCTCGTCAAACTCCACCCATCAGACCAGACTATCACAACCCGGCTCACGTGGCCGCTAGTGGCCGCATGGTTCATCAATAAATGCTTTATTTAGAGGTGACTACAACAGTATGCCACCCGCACGGCAAGCCTGGCTAGCTGCTCGTGTAGTATTTGATATGTCAAATACCAGTAACATTTATATTGGGTCATTCCCATGACCTATTATAATGGTTTGAGACTCTTTATGTTCCTGGAGCAAGTGGATGCCTTTGGGTTCTACTAGCATGAGACAGGACATATGGAGATATTACTGGTGCCCGCTCTAGCAAATAGATGATGAATGGGAAGATAGTGATAGTGATAGGCTTTTGGGTCACACGATGCTTAGGGGTTACTTCTGGCTCTGTGCTCAGGAATTACTCCTGGTGGTAATTGTTCCCCATTACTCCTGGGGGACAATACGGGATGCCAGGGATCAAACCTGGGTTGGCCACATGCAAGGCAAACGCCCTACCTGCTGTACTACCACTCAGACCCCGGGATATATTGTTCTTGATAATTATAAGAGTAAACATAAATCTCTATCTTTTACTTCATAAACTAGTAACAATATTTTAATTATGAAGAATAAATATATATTTTTTCATCAAATTATTCAATAGTCTTATCCCATGATTTAAAAATTTTTTAGGGGAAAAAAGGCAATATTTCTTAATTTACAAGATTTTATTTAAGTAAGAATTTTATAAAGCAGTAATATTTTTGGTGAAACTTATGGTCTTTCCAACATTTACAATATTGTATCAGTCAAGATTTTGACAAAAAACAGATGGCGCATTGAGAATGAGTGTTTGGAAAGAAGTTTTATGAAAGTCTATTTACAAGCATGTAGGCATGATTTAGCAAAGCATCAGGGCTGATGTATATCACAATGCCAATGTGTGTCCCAGTTAGTACTATAAGGGCTGCAGAATAAGGGAAAGGAGAGACACATATACAAGGAGAAACATAGTGACACAGAGACAGACTATAAAAGAGAGAAGAGTGAGAGAGAGCACTGTGTGGTGAGTGAAACCAACTAGAGTCCAGTGTGGGGATCTCAGAGAATAACCAAACATTCTCACTCTCTTCGTGTTTCTAATTCCTGAACCAGCTTCCATTTGGCTGAATTGACAAGAAGGAGCAGCAAGGGTTTCTGGTGTTTTTGTGTGTGTGTGGCTGTGAAATTTCAAAGTTATTCATGACTGGGTTTCAGGTACACAATGTTCAGGAAACACAAACACCTTCTCCAGTGTCCACTTTCCCTCCACCAATTCCCTCCATATCCCCCCACCCCCCCATCTTTTGCCTCCCACCAACCAATCTGCCTCTACTAAATGCACTATATATGCATTGTTTTTTCCACGATAGTTTACTACTGTTACTGATAGAGTTTTATATGCAGCATTTTACCACCTTTCAACATAACCTCTCCTCCCAATTGAATACTTTTCTCCATGAGAGTTATTACTCCTTCCCTGTCCCCAACCTCCTCAAATGGCATATTTCCCACTAATGACTAATTTTCGTGATATTTGTTTCCATTGTCTTTGGGTATTTTTTATTCCACCATTATATTTCTTTCAGATCCCGCATAGGGAGAGCAATCATTCTGTGTCGATCTCTTTCCCTCTGACTAATTTCACTCAGCATAATACTCTTCAGGTGTCTCCATGTAGCAGAAAATTGCATGATTTTCTTTTCTTATGGCCAGTGATATTCCATTGTGCATATGTACCATAGTTCTTTATCTCATCATCTATTTGTGAGCATTTGAGTCCCAGATATGGACTATTGTGGATAGTACTGCAAGAAACATAGTGGTACAAATGTCATTTCTCCATTTTGCTTTTGGATTCTTTGGGTATATTCCAAGAAGTGGGGTTTCTGAGTTTAATGGAAATTCAATTCCTAGATATATTTTGAAAGTCCATTTTGCTTCCCAGAAAGGCTGAAACAGTCAACATTCCACAAGCAATGAATGACTACCTTTTCCCCCCATATCCACACCAGCACTGGTTGTTCTTGATATTTTTGATACATGCTGGTCTCTGTGATGCGACATGATCTCTCATTGCTGTTTTGCTTTTGCCTCTCCATGATGTTTAATGATGCAGAGAATTTTTAAATTGCCTTTTGGCTATTTATATTTCTTTGAGACAGTTTCTTTATTTTTTTAAAATCTTTTTATTATACCACAGTGAAACATACAGTTACAAGAGACAGTTTCTTTTGTCCACATTTTTGATGGGTTTGGATTTTTGTAAAGTTTTATTAGAGTATTATCACTTGTATCACTTGTCTCTCCCTTGTTCATTGATTTGCTGAAGCGGGCACCAGGAACATCTCCATAAGTCCTGTTGCAAGCAAGTGTACCCCAGGGGCATCTGCTTGCTCCAGGAAAGGAAAAGCCTCAAACCATTCCTTCAGGTCATGGGAATGAGGTCCATAATTGTTACTGTTTTTTTGGCATATCAAATAAAACATGGGTAGCTTTGCCAGGCTCTTTCGTGTAGGTGGTACTCTCAGTAGAAGGCTCTCATCTCGAGCATTTACTGATGAAACTCAAAGGGGAAAGATCAAGTTTTCTCTTGGGTTGAGTTCTGAGGAGCTGAGGAGCTGTGGATGTTGAAAATGACTGACTTCATGGGTGTGGGGTTCTTCAGGTTTCTTGCTAGGCTCACTGGGATGATGGGTCACAACTAGAACCTGCCTAGTACTGTATACAGTGTATAAATGTGAAAGATCCTGGGAAGGACCTGATCCTAACATCTAGTACTATCTAAGATTGTAGTGTGGCCGTGCCAACAGATATATATATATATATATATATATATAAATATATATATAAATATAAATATATATATATTTAAAACATATATGATATATATCATATATGTTTATTTAAAACATATATGATATATATCATATATGTTTATTTAAAACATATATGATATATATCATATATGTTTTAAATAAACCCATTACTAGATGTGTAATGGGCAAATATTCCTATTCCATGTGTTTTGTTTCCTGGTCATCATTTCCTTTGAGGTTTAGAAGTTTCTTAATTTAATGTAGTCCCATTTGTTTAGCTTTGCTTCCACTTGCTTGGTCAGTGATACTTCATCCTTGAAGATGCCTTTAGCTTAATGTCATGGAGAGTTCTGATATGTTTTCCTCTATATTCTATGGATTCAGGTCTGAATCAAGGTGTTTAATTAAGTTTGATTTGACTTTTGTGCATAGCATTAGAAAGAGGTCTGAGTTCATTTTGCATGTAGCTGTCTAATTTCCCAGAAACACATGTTGAAAAGACTTCACTTCATAATTTATTCCTTTATTGAAATATACTTGAGGGTCTTTCTCAGGATGTTCAGCTCAATTTCATTTATCTGAGTGTCTGTCTTTATTACAGTACCATGCTGTTTTAATTACTAACCTTTTTGCAATGGGTTTGACATTGGCCAAAGTGATACCTCGCACCTTCTCTTTTCCAATTATTCAGAGGGAGATGGTTATTGTTTCATATGAATTTCAAGAGTTTGAAAAATTCCATAGGCAATCTTATAGGCACTGCATTGAATCTGTATAATGCTTTGGGGAGTATTGTCATTTTGTCACTTGTCACTTGTCTTCCCATTGTTCATTGATTTGCTCAAGTGGGCACCAGTAACATCCCCATTTGTTGGGAATAAGGTCCATTATTGTTACTGTTTTTGGCATATCAAGTACACCACAGGTGGCTTGCCAGGCTCTGCTGTGGCTCTGGGTTCAATGATATTAATCTCCCAATCCATGAGCAGGGTGTGTGATTTCATTTCATTTACTTCTTTAGAAAGATTTCATTTCCTTAACTTCTTTAAGAAATAACTATTTCTTAAAGTAGTTTTATTGTAGCTTTCTTAGTAAAGGTCTTTCATCTCTTTAGAAAGACTGTTTTGATGTATGTTCTGTAATCCATGGTCTGGAGAGGAAGGAAAAGAGAAAGATAGAGAAATGGAAAGAAATAAAGAACCTGCCATGGAGGAGGGCTGGGGGAGGGGGAGGGAACCGGGGACGTTGGTGGTGGGAGATGGGCACTGGTGGCGGGATGGGTGCTGCTACACTGTATGACCAAAACCCAAATATGAACTTTTTAATTGTATATCTTTGTAATTGTAAAAATTAAAAAAATAAAAAAAATAAAAAAAATAAAAAAAAAATAAAAGACTGTTTTGATTTTTTGAGGTACAGTTGCAAGTGGGATTGTTTTTTAAAATCTCTTCTCTCTCGTTCTCTCTCTCTTTCTTCCTCTCTCCCTGTCTGTCTCTTAATTTTATAGACTGCCACTTAGCTTTAAAAAATCTATTGTTAAAAAAAATAAAAAGCTATTGTTTCTAGGAACTTTTACATGGAGTCTTTAGAATTTTCTAAACACAGTATTATGTCCTCTACAGTTTATGAGAGCTTGAATCCTTTCCTGTCTGGATTCCCTTAAAGTCTTTTTTCTGCCTAATTTCTATGGCAAATACTTTCAGTACAATATTGAACAGAAGTAGTAAGAGTGAGTAATCATGTCTTGTGCCTAAACTTAGAGGGAAGGTTTTTAGTTTTCTCCATTGAGTATAATGATTTCTGTGAGCTTGTGATAATTGACTTGATCCATGTTGAGAATTTCTTCAGTTCTCATTTTGTTCAGTTTTTTCTTTTTCATTAATGGACTCTGGATCTTGGCAAATGCTTTCTCTGAAGAAAAAACTGCCATAGAGATAGGCTGGGGGTGGGGTGGTGCATAGAAGAAGGAAAAATAGGGGAACATTGATGGTGGGAAATGTACCTGGTGGAGGGATGGTGTTGGAACATTGTATGACTGAAACCTAATCATGAACAGCCTCGTAACTGTATTCTCATGGTGATTCAATAAAATAAAATAAAATAAAAATGCTTTGTTTCTATTGGTATAACCATATGATTTTTATTTTTTTCTTTTTATTGATACAATATATTACATTGATTGTTTTACGCATGTTAAACCATTTTTTTGTATTCCCAGAATGAATTCAACTTGGTCATGGTACTGGATCTTTCTGGTGAGTTGTTAAATTCTATTTGCTAATATTATTTTGTTGAGGAACTTTGCATCTCTGTTCATTAAGGATCTCTCTCTCTCTCTCTCTCTCTCTGTTTCATTGCCTCTCTGTTTGCTTTTGTTTTCAGGGTGATGCTTGCTTCATAGAATTTGTTTGGGAATGTTTCTGTCTCTTCACTTTCCTGCAAGAGCTTGGAAAAGATTGGCAGTAGGTTTTCTATAAAGGCTTGACAGAACACTAGTGAATTCATCTAGGTCTGTGATTCTTAAGTTGTTTCTCTTGAATTCATCTCAAAGTTCACTTGTCAGCTGTGACTGCTTTGGTTTTGAGTCTTTCCCCCCCATCTGCTATTGTCTGGAGGTTTCTTTACTTCATCTTTGAGCTCACTTGATTCTATCCTCCACAGTCATTATTCTACTGGTGAAGCTTTCTAGTGAGTTTTTCATTTTGCCTATCAATTTTTTTTAATACTGCCATTTCTGTGTGTAGTTTTCTCATTTCTGCTCTTATATTCACTTATGTTTTATTGGCTGCCCATTCCATTGTTTCTTTGAGCTTGTTAAATACCACAAGCATTTCTACAATGAAGTCCTTTTAGAGAGATTATATGGTGGATTATAACTGTTTGAGTCTTCAGGATTACAATCTTCATCCACTACTCATGATGGTATTCTTTGCTTCTCTACCATGTTCTTTTGAAATCTAGAGGTGTATCTTTTCTACTTCACTGTCAGCATCCCCTACCAGCTGCCAGGGAGGCCTCTGGGGAGCATTATAGAAAAAGGGAGATTATCTTAAGGCTACTTTTCCCTGCTTGGGAAAATGCATCTTCCATCTTCCATTAATCTTTCCTTATTTTGTATTCTGAATCTGCCACCTCCTGTGCAAAGAGAAGATTCAGAAACATAGAGAAAAAATTGGCCAGGTCTATGGCTCAGAGCATATATGCCTCACAAGTGTGAGGTCTTGGGTTTAGCACAGATACTAAAAAAATTCTCTTTGAAATACAGAGAACAAACTAAAAGAATATAATTTTATTATTCTAGTCTTTAAAGGATATTCAGCACAAATAACATTTTTAACAGAAATCTATAAAGAAAATGATTCTATTATGCTGCTTGACCTTTTTCTGTTTTAACTTTATAGGTTGCAGATAAACTAGTAATTAGCTTGGTTTATTTTAGTAGGTAAAATGAGATAGAAAAGGAGGTCAGTTAAGTTTAGATATCTTCCTTATCCAAAAGGAATGGAGAAACATAGTATTAAAGAACTGGGCTTAAACTTACTGTAAGTCAAATATCAACAGCACAATTTAAAAAAGAAAAAATTGACTCATTGGGAAAGTGATTCTTTTTATTTATTTTTAAAATTCAGGCACACATCTAGTGGTGCTCACTGGTTACTCCTGGATCTGCCTTTAGGCGTCATGTCTGGTGTTGCTCGGTGATCTAACCCAGGTTGGCAGCATGCAAGGCAAGCACCCTGACCACTGTATTCTCTATGGCCTGCCAGTTGATTATTAATATCTAGTAGCTGATGAGAAATTCTAGACATTTAATAAGAGTATTTTGTAGAAAGATTTCTGACAGCCAAATTTAGTTTGGCTCCAGTAAACTGGTCTTTATTTTTCTACTCTCAGGAAGCAATAATCTCTTGAGTAGGTGGATAAAATGTTGGTTCAGTGCCCAGCTCCCGCTAGTACTTAGGGTTGGTTCAGCTAAGCTTTTCATCTGTGAGCCAAGGGAAGCTAATGATGCTTTCATGAAAGAGTTGTTGTCAAGACATACACATAGTGTCTTGCATACAAGGAGCATTTTGTCAACTATAGGTATTTGGGTGATTTGATAATCTTGCCAAGACATAGCACGCATCTTTTTCTGATAAGGAAATTGAACCTCTACTTGAATGCTGTCTTTTAAATAAAGAACAGGTTTCAAAGGCGATATATTTCTGTTCCAGAAAATGATTGTGTATACTATTATGGTTTAGAATACAACAAAAATGACAAAACTTTCCTATAAGGTATGGGAAACTGAGACTTAAAAAGTACGTAGAGTTTTCCTAACAGTGCAGGGGTCAAGAAGCAACAGGAGACTATAGCTGAGTATTGAAAGTAGGCAAAGGGATCTACATGTTGGTATTGAAAACCACAATGCACAAAAAGAGAGAGAGAGAGAGAGAGAATAAAGGAAGAAAGTGCCTACCATAAAGGCAGGTTGTGTGTGGAGTAGGGGTAACTGGGAACATGGATGTTGGAAAATGTATACTCGTGGAGGAATGAGTGTTGGAATACTGTATAACTGAAACCCAATCATTAACAATTTTGTAATGGTCTATCTTAGTGTGATTAAAAAAAGAACACTTCAATTGATGGAAGGGAAGTTGACACTGGTTGTGGGAGTGGTGTTAAAATATTGTATGCTTAAAACTCAACTATCATTAACTTTGCAAATCATAGTTCTTAAAAAAGTTAATAAATAACAACTATAGCCCCATCTGCCTGTTGTCCATCATCTCCAAGCTGTTCACTCAAATCATCCTGAACAGGATTGGCAGAACATTAGATAAAGGACAACTATGAGAGCAAGCTGGCTTTCGAAAAGGATTCAGCACCATTGACCGTATCCACACAGTAACCAAGCTCATTGTGGTTTGTAGGGAGTTCAAAATGCTGCTCTGTCTCACGTTCATTGATTTAAAAAAAGCCTTTGATTATGTTGAGACCAAAGTGATCATCGAAGCCCTAGCCAAACAGCGCATTCAAACCCAATACATCAAGATCCTTCATGAACTGTATTACGGATTCACCAACAGGATCTCACCATTCTACAAATAAGTGATGATTGTTGTCAAAAGAGGGGTTCAACAGAGACTGGCACATATCCAAAAGAGCAAGAACAACAAGTGCTGGCGTGGATGTGGGGAAAAGGGGACACTCATCCATTGTTGGTGGGAATGTGGACTGGTACAGCCATTTTGGAAAACAATATGGACATTCCTCCAAAGACTAGAAATTGAACTCCCATTAGACCCAGCCATACCACTCCTGGGAATATACCCTGGGAAGCCAAAAACACGCAGCAGAAATACCATCCCTACTTTTACATTCATAGCAGCATTAATTACAATAGCCAGAATCTGGAAACAACCAGAATGCCTTAAAATTGATGACTGGATAAAAAAACTTTTGGTACATCTACACAATGGAATACTATGCAGCTGTTAGGAAAATTTGCCTATAAATGGTTGGACATGGAGAGGATCATGTTGAGTAAAATTAACCAGAAGGAGAGACAGATATAGAATGACTGCACTTATTTGCATTACATAATTATATATATACATATTATGATACCAACTAGTTAGAGACCCATCCATTCTTAATGGAACAACCATCTCTGAATGCAACAGTTATGTGTATCTAGGTCATATATACATATATACATATTATGATACCAATATCCAAGGTCAGATGAAATGTGTGGATCAGGAGGTCTTGCCAAAGGTGGAAACTACCACAAATGTGTGGGAGCATAGTTTAGGTAAGACAGAGAAAGGAATAGTGCCAATAATTGTCGAAAGTTTATTACAATCCACAACATGTAAGAAAGGGAAGAGAGAGAGAGAGAAAGAAAAAGAAAATAGATGGAGAACCTGCCATGGAGGCAGGCTAGAGGAGGGGGAGGGTATCGGGGACATTGGTGGTGGGAAATGGGCACTGGTGGAGGGATGGGTGCTTGAACGCTGTGTGGCCGAAACCCAAACATGAAAATTTTTGTAATTGCAAAAATAAATAAATAAATAAATAAATAAATAAATAAGAGGGATTTCAGCAGGCTCATACCATCTCACCAAAACTCTTCAGTGCCACCCTCGAGATCATCATGCGACAACTAGAATCGGAAGGAATGGGAGTGAAGATAGACGGTTGGCAACTACACTACCTCCCCTTCACTGATGACATCATTCTAATGACACCAAACATTAGCCAAGTGGCACAAATGCTGACTGACTTTGACCGAGAATGTGAAAAGATAGGTCTACAGCTGAATCTCAACAAAACAATGCTTATGAAAAATGAACTAGTTAGAGACCCATCCATTCTTAATGGAACAAACATCTCTGAATGCAACAGTTATGTGTATCTAGGTCAAGAACACAACATGATGAACGACCTAGCACCTGAGCTGCGCAAGAGAAAGAGAGAGTGGCATGAAACGCCTTCGAGAACATCAAAAAGAAATACCTAAAAGGACAAAGAACCTCTGGCTCCAGGCACATCTCTTCAACTCCACCGTTCTCCCTGCATTAACATACGCCTCAGAGATCTGGGCCCTATGAAAGCAGTATGAGAACGCTATTTGGGTCTCCAAAGAGGAATCGAAAGAGAAATGCTTGGAATATCACACCTCACTTAAGTGAGAGAGGAATCCGGAGTTCCGACCTCCATTGATGATTCAGAGTTAGGGATATTGTCTCTTTGCCAAGGCATCGAAAATCAGATAAGCTGGACATGTAATGTGATTTGGAGATGACCGCTGGAATAGAGCCATTACCCTGGATCCCATGGGAGGTCAAACGATCACGTGGCCGCTCACCTACAAGATGGTCAGACTTCTTCGTCAAGACACTGAACAAATGGTTTGAGGCTCTTCAGACATTGAAGCAAGTAGATGTCATTGGACTACACTGGCACTTAATATGGTCAAATGGAAATGTTATTGGCACCCACCCGAGCAAATTGATTAATAATGGGATGTCAAGTGATCAAGTGATCAATAAAATAAAGATGCATCAGGAGTGGAAAAGGTACTTTTATCTATGCAGGAACATTTTGGCATCACTGTGGCAGGTAGTTCAGATCTTGAGGGTCAAACGCAAGGAGGTTATTCAGAGCTGTCAGTTGAATGACTGTCTTAGATCTTGGATATGAACTTTCCATTTTATAACTCCCTTTCTCATACATCTCAAATTGCCTGATATATCAGAAGATTATGAACAAATGATCCATGTGACCTAGTGAGAGGGTTGATCAGCACAGAAGAGTTCATTTTGCAGAAAATGATGATCTTTACTAAAAAGTTAAGTAACCCAAATAAAGTCTTAAATGTTTCATGAAAGAAATCAAAAGACAAAATATTTTGATATATGATATTTTTAAGTAACTGGTAATTTTTCTTATTACCAAGAATTTTGTTTCTCTTTTTCATAGAACGGGTTTTACCACTCTTCTTTTCCCTTTTAATTTGGTCTCAAACTCTTTATCAGTGCCCTTTTTCCCTCTTATTTTGTGCTTAAAAATGATCTCTTTATTTTCTTGGATTTTACTACCCAAGAAGACTGTCCTACTCTGCCCATACCATCTGCTTTTAGTATCAATTCCAAGACATTCATTATGAAGCCACAAAATATGTGATTTTTTCTCCTTTGATTTCTCTATGATGAATATAATTTTCTTATATTAAAGTCATTCCTTCTGCCATTTTTTTAATGAAACTGGATAATTTATACTCATTGTTGTGCTGCTCAACGTTTTATCCAAGTCGGCTCTCTTCCAACCTAACTTTCGGTGTCCCCTATACTAGTGGGTGAATCCTTAGTCTCATGCCTTAGTGGTTCCCATTGGATGATTTTTAAAATGTCAGCTCCTTGGAAAATTTTGACTTTAGAAATGATTTAAAATTCTTTTTAAATTAATTTTTTAAATATACTTTTTATAAATTGAATCACTGTGAGATACATAGTTACAAAGTTGTTCATGATTGGGTTTCAGTCATATAGTGTTCCAACACCCAAACCCACCCCTTCACCATTGTACATTTCTCACCACCAGTGAGATGTTAATAATGTTAAAATAAGACATTATTTTAATAATGTCTTATATGCCAGCTGAAGAAGGTAAAAATGAAGGTTTTTTTTTTTCTTTTTTGGGTCACACCTGGCAATGCTCAGGGGTTACTCCTGGCTCTACACTCAGGAATTACTCCTGTTGGTGCCCAGGGGACCATATGGGATGCTGGGGATCGAACCCAGGTTGGCTGTGTGCAAGGCAAATGCCCTACCTGGACTATCGCCTCCGCCCCTAAAAAGTGAAATTTTAATTCCATACAATTGGGAAAGAAATTTGAAAAGATTGCTGAATGAAGTGATGGAGAGCTGGAAGAAATAGAGAAACTGACAAAATGAAAGCTGAGCAAATGCACAATGATTAGATGTGAGAAGATATTTAACTCAAAGTAGCAGCTGAGTATCTGATCATTGATTTCAAAATTAAAAGGATATCTAGTCCTAGTGGAAACAGAGGGTTTTGGGGAGTTGAATTCCAAATTTGTAAATAATGGAGATATTACTGGTGCCTGCTCGAGCAAATTGATGAACAATGGGAAGACAAATGATAAGTTATTTTGGGAAAATTACCTGCTTTTCTTAGTCTCATGTTTAAAAAATCTACTAAACAGGGTGATTTCACTACCCTCAGAGTTGAGGAAATAAAGTATCTGCAATACATTTCTCATATAAAACATGATTAATAAATATTAGCTATTTGAATGATTTGTGTACTAAAGATACATGACCAATAGATTGTGGTGTCTTGATATGTTGTCACCCCCTCTGTAACTATCCATTTCTAATTGGAGACTACACATCTTTTTAACTTTATGGATCTCCCTCTTCCTTCTCCTGATTGGTTTATCTGTGAAGATAGTATCTGAGGTAATGTTTCATTATTCCCTTCTCCTCTATTATCACTGAATTTATGATTTCTCAAGTTAAAAAGTTCAGGACTTCAGCAACACTGTCCTTTTAGGCATGGGTATATGTTGAGTATTCTGATGATACTGCCCTCTTCTATTCTATTTTCTATTTTCTATGTCCTCCCTCTTCTATTTTCCTTGAGGGAAATAAAAATTACCAATGAAGGAATTGGAGAAATAGTACATGGATTAAAGCTCTTGCCTTGATTGCAGCCTACTGGTTTGATTCCTAGAATCACATGGAGTCCACTGAGCACTGCCAGGATGATACCTGAGCACAGAGACAGCAATAAGCTCTGAGCTTGTGTTTTCTTCATGTTTGTTGGTAAGGGCCTCCACATTTAGAATTCTGTTGCTGTCACTTGCAATTGTATTTCTTTAGTTGTCAATTGTATTTATATGGATTCTTCCATATTTTGAATAGATTCTTTTAGTTGATTGAATTTACCTTTCAGTGATAGTTTTATTCATTTATTGTTTTATAATCTATTTTTTAAATTGAATCACAGGAGATACACAGTTGCAAAGTTGTTACCGATTGTGTTTCAATCATATAATGTTTCAACATCCATCTTTTCCCTAGTGCACATTTCTACCACCAATGTCCTCGTTTCCCTCCTGTCCTACACCCCTGTGTCTATGGCAGGCACTCCTCTCTCTCTCTCTCTCTCTCTCTCTCTCTCTCTCTCTCTCTCCTCTTTCCTTTTTGGGCATTGTGGTTTTCAACTCAGATACTGAAGGTTATCAAGTATTTCCCTTTATCTACTCTCAGTACTCAGTTCCTGTCCAAAGTGGTCATTTCCAAATATTATTGTCATACTGGTCCCTTCTCTATCCTTATTGCCCCTTGCCCCACCCCCCACTCATTACAAATTTCCAACCATTGACCAGTCCTTCTGGCTCCTATTCTCCCTGCCCTTGGATATTAGTCTCATACATTATTTTTCACATCCCACAAACGAATACTGCCATTCTTTATCTGTCTCTCTCCTGAGTCATATCTCTCAGCAAGATACTCTTTATGTCCATCCATTTATGGGCAAATTTCATGACTTCATCTTCCCTAATGACTGCATAGTATTCCATTGTGTAGATGTATTTTAGTTTCTTTATCCAGTTTCCATTTTTGGGGGCACTCAATTTTTTCCAGATTCTGGCTGTTGTGAATAGTGTTGTAATGAACATAGAATTGCAGACTGTGTTTCTGTGTTCCAGGGTATATTCCAGGAAGTGGTATTGTAGGGTCAAATGGGAGCTCAGTTTCTAGTTTTTTGAAGAATATTTGTGTTGTTTTCTAAAAGGCTGGATCAATTGGCATTCCCACCAATGAAGGAGAGTTCCTTTCTCCCTGCATCTGGTTGTTCTTGCTCTTTTGGACATGTGCCAGTCCCTGTGGTGAGACGATATCTCATTGTATTGATTTGCATCTCCCTGATGATTAGAGCTTTTAACATGTGACTTTTGGTTAATGATTGCTTCATTTCCATTGCCATTTCATAGTGTTGATTTGAGGTCCTCCTCATCTAGGCGTGAGTTATGGCAAACTTCAGTTCTTGCCTGAACTTCTGTTTCTGTCTTCAAATGTATCTTGATTTATTTGTTTTCCCTTCACTTTTGTGAGTGTTGACAGTGGAGCTTTAGATTCCTGTCATCTAAATTTCAGAAATTCATTATTTTACACTAAAATCCAACTTTTTATGTTATGTCTCTTATTCTATTTTATTATTGTGTAATGGTATTTCATTGGGAAAGGTAGGTCTACACCTGTCTGTGAGTTGCCTGGGCTCTTAAGGGGTTATTCTGGTACTGAATTAAGATCCTGAAGTTTCTTATCTGCTCTTAGAGCATGTGAGATGGGTGAAGCCAAGTAGTTGTGTAGACATTGAGGCACCAGCCAGTACCACGTGCCCACAGTATTAGTGCCTAGAGGCTGAAGTTGTGTTCTCTCTAGTGCAGAGTACAGGGCCAGGTTCCCTAGTTCTGTGTACCTGGAGTACAGAAATTTAAATAGGCAGCTCCGGCCAATGGCTGTGTGTCAGGCAGACATAGGCAGAGAAAAGTTCCTGGAGTTCTCCCCAGTCTCTTCTATGATTGAATATCAATAATCTCTCACATTTTTTTAATAAATACCTCAGCTGTGTCTTGATAATTGTTGATGATTTACCAGGCAACATATTTGATATATTTAAATTTTATTGATAATTTCTGTTTAGCTTTTAAGTGAATCTTGTTTGGTTTATTAACTTGTCTTACTGTGAAGCTAAACAATTGGCAAATGCTTTAAGGGAGAAATCTATGTGCAGAATTAATGTTAGCTAAGTTATCCACTATAACTACAACTATTTTAGCCAGAAAATTATGCAAGAAATGCTCTACTTATTATCTTTTTCTCTTTTGCTTTCATTTAAAAAAAATTTTGGCTTGAGGGCCTAACACTTGGGTTCACAGGGCTTATGTCTGGCTGTGCTCTAAGAATGTGGAGGACCATATACCCATATGGTAAGCTGGAAATCAAACCCAAGTCAGCAGCATACAAAGCCAGAGCCTTACCTATGTTTCTCCAGCCACATTTTCCTTATTTATGAAGCATATTAAAAAGTGATAGGAGCTATTTGGAAAAAAGTGGTATTTGGAGAAATGTCCCATCAAAAACTTTTCATATTTATAAGAAAGTTCTATCCAAATGGCATATGAGACCATTACATGCCCATGAATCATACCTGGGTATTTATATGAAAGAAGAGTTCCTTTCATACAAATTGATGAAAGGAACTCTTTAATTAACTCTTTCATTAATTCAACTTTTAAATTTGATTAACTCTTTCATTAATTCAAAGTTATCACTATGAATTATCCCATGCGAAATAAATCTAAAGAGTAATAAGTATGAATCTTCTCAATAATCCCCTTTATTATATAGCATACATATAGAGCTTCCCATTGTCATTGGAATGAAGATCTGTAGCACATGATTTTCTTCTACCAGATAAACTCATGGTCTATTGGACCTTTAATCAAGAAGGATAATCAGACTCATCTTTTCTTCATTGTTGTTTTGGAGGAGAAAAATTTAAGAGACCCCTGTATCTGAAATATCTCCCAGGTGTAGGTTATTGATGGAGTTTTTGAAGTTATGTTTAAACGAAGGAGTAAGGTCCACGAGAAAAGATCACGTTTATAATCCTTAACTTATCAGCTGGCTTGCCTTACTCATAATTCTAAGTCATGGGATTTAATGAGCCTCTGTAAAGAATTGGAATTCATTTATGCAAACTGAATATCTCCTTCATTGTGTATGATTTACTAGGCAATTATCCTAATTATACCAAGAAAATGTAGGGTTTTGGATGAATTGCTGGTCATTAAAAAAATTATCTTACTGCCTTCAAATTCATGGAAACACTTTGTCTTTAAGATATCTGATAAAAAAACAGTTTTGTATTTTTAATGCATCTGGATCTCTAATCACACAAAGATGGACACTGCAATGAAGTATATTTCATAGATTTGAATAATATTGCATTTGTCCTCTGGAAAACATTATATTATCCTAAAGCAGAACAGTTAAAATAGCCTTGGATACTCTCCATTTTCCAGGACAGTTTTCTTCAAAGACTGATTTCAGATGAATTTGAAAGTTATTTTTAAAGTTTTTTATGGATTTTTTTGTTAGTGGAAATATTTGGACTATGCCTGACACCGTTATACACAATTCACAATGCTCCTACCACTGTAAAAATGTATTCTAGGCTTATGTTATTGTAAATCAATCTGTTTATTATAATTTTTATGGACAGATTTTTTTGACTGTATATCAGAAGAAGATCTAGTGATAAAACAGTAACAATTAATTAATTTTGAGGTTTTTTTTTTTTTTTTGGCAAGTCAAAGCCTAAATTTCCATTGTGCTTTAGAATCTTCTTCTCCGGGTTTAATATGATGGAAAAGTTTCCACTGTATAAGTTGTGAATAATACTATCGCCTGGAAATACTTGAGCGTGCTGCAGACCCTTTTCTTCAACAATTCCTTATGAGGCTCATCCTGATTTTTCACAGTGCAATACACTTTACCAATAAAACTTGCCCTTCCCTTGTTTCCAGGTTGAGTTTCTCTTAGAGAGTTAACTTTAGAAAGAGACCTCCATGAAAAGGATCTTATCAAACTTATCTTCTTGCTTTCTTATGAAGAGCCTATGCTATTTTTGAAGAATTATTGAGGCATTGAACATAGTTATCTATCTTCAACTGGAGACATAGTTCTATGAGATGATATGAAATAGTGTGCTATTTTTTATTTCAAGTAAGTGCTGTGATTAGTATTTTTAGTATTTAGTGATGCTATATTCATTGTTTTAGTCTAGGGAGAATACTGGGAGTTACTTACCTCTCAGACCTGATTTTCACTCAGGATAATGTAAAATTTTGGAAAAAAATATTTACATTAATTTATACATTAGAAATTAAATAACATTGATAACTTACAATTTCCTTTTTAGATGTTATTCAATAATAAATTAAAATATAATTAAAATTTAAAACATAGATCTATTTACAGATGAAATTTCTCCCTAAACTGATAGTTTCTGACAAGGTTGTTCTCTAGAATGAAGAAATATTTAATCTTAAATATAAAGGATAGGTAAGTTTCATACACAACTCTTTTCTAGCTAATCAAAAGGGCAACTATGACCATTCCACAAAAATCTAATTGCATATAGAATATAAGGATTCCACCATTTAGGAAGTTTCTGCACGAAAAGCTATGACTAGAATAGAAAGAATTCCTATTGTCGGGACGCCGTCGGGTCCCCAACAGTGCCGGGAAGTGAGTTCCCTTCTACCTCCGAAGCCGGGTGGGGAATGGATGAAGACTCAGGAATCCAATGCAGTTTTAAAAGGACTTTATTATCACAGGTTCCAATATACAATCCAAGAGCAGGGAAAACCTCCAAACTCTGGGTTCCCAGCTAGGCCCCAGCCAGGTGTAGGCCAAGATGGCTGCCACCACGTGTGGAGGCCCAACAGAGAATGGAGAGGACGGAGAAGCAAAATGCCAAGGGAAGCCGTAATACAAAAAGGGGGAAAAAGAGACCTTCTTTCTTCTTGCAGCTTATTTTATAGCTAAAAATCCACCCAAACTATCTAGAGATGAAAACAGGAAAATAGCTCTATAGAAATGTAGCAACTTCAGGAGTCCTGGCTGTTTTCAAGGACCCAGAGCTAATTCAAAGCCTCCTAGCAGAGCTGGGAGGAGCTGTAAGCTAAATGTAACTTCCCCTGGCAGGGGAGGGTCAAATGCCCTCAGGTAATTTCTCCCAGCACCTCACCTAATGTCTTTTTATATGCTAATGTCTTGAGCCAAGATCTGCCTGGAAAAGCCTTTATAGGGTAGAGAAGGGGTTTCTGAGATTGCATGTCTCTGTACCAAAGACTAATACTAATGCCAGTTAAATATTTCTCCAAGCTTTCACAAGTCTCGTTTACTTCACGGTAGTTTTGTATTTTAGTTGCCTTTTGAGTTATCAGGGAGCCATGCTTGCTTGCTTGGAGGCAAACAGCATTTCTCTCCGGTCTAAATTACTTGGATCCTATGTGGCCAGGCAAATATGCTGGTAAGATCTAGCTAGCTCCACAATGATCGTGGTAGCATGAGAGAATATTTATACCAGCTAGTACAGAATACATGGTCAGATAAACTGCCACATTTAGACTACCCCCCTTATCTACGAAGTGATTTGCAGGAGGCAATCCAGGGCAGATGCAGAGGCCTAGGCATTTAGGTGTCCTGCAACACCAATAGTTGGATTTTTCTCGGGCTTCCACATCTCTGTTTTCCCTCACAGACATTCCTCTAGTCAATTTTTAAAATAAATTTCTATTCTTACATTACTGTCTACTTCTTAGATCACTAGACAAATTGTGAGAATAAAGTCTCAACCTATCTGCTTATACCAAACATGTAAAATAATTTGGGTGAAATGCAATATTCTGTGAATTTATCTCTATCGAAAGCTACTTCTCTAGATTAAAAGAAAAACTAGAAATTTACAGTGTATTTCTCATATGTAACCATGGTAAAGTATCCTTTTCTTTTTAACTTCCTCAACCATTGTCACTGATATTTTTGTAAAACACACATTAAAAATAGTCACTGAAAACTCAAAATAAGGGGACAGAGAGATAGTGCATTGGTCCCAGGTTCTATCCACGGCAGCACTTGTGGTCTATCACTCACTACATGAAGTGATCCCTAAGCATAGAGTGAGCCCTGCTGGTTGTTACCTGGGAAAACAAAGCAAAAACAAAACCAGCTAAACAACAACAACAATAAAGTAAATATAAAATAAAATCCTCTATTTTAATATTAGGGGAACTTATCTGAAATTCTCTTGTAAGATTGCAGTAGCTGTGTCTAAATACTTACTGATCTGTACTTATTACATAGGGGACTGGTAATTGTTTACTGTCTGGCACTAGTTCCTGAACCACATTTTTATGTTGTCCTGAACGAACATACACAGCGTTGGTTCAAAAGTCATCAAGTTTCTGTTACTTGAGGCTTTGGGTCTCCATCTGTTTTGTTTGTTTGGACTTTTGTGGGAGGGGTGGATGGGGGCAGGGGTGGGATGCCTGGCAACGCTCAGGGTTTATTCTTGGCTCTGTGCTTGGAGATGCAGGATTGTTATCGATGCTCGTGGGACCGTATGGAATGCCAAGGATCAAAACCAAGAGGTTGTATGTACAGCAAACACTCTACCTACTGTACAATCAGTCCAGCCCCGGGGAGTCTCCATATGTTAATGGGCTAGTTTGATTCTGCCAGTAAATTGATTGCATTGGTAGATGTATTATTTGCTGTGAAGGGGGTTGGTTGTTTGAGTTTGGTTACAGAGATATTTTTTGACTTGTGGTTTACATCATGAGTATCTCTGTTGTTCGAGCTAGATTTTAGGGCAGATACCTCAGAATCCCCAGATTCCTAGCAACTACAGAAACTGCAGTAGGGAATCACCTTTTTTTCTTTTTATAATTGTAGATTTAGTCCTTAGTTTGATTCCACAGAGCTCTTCTTTGAAGGTGGAAATCTTGCAATTTTAATTCTTGGGTTAGAGAGAACCTAAATGTATAGATGTTAACATGTTAACAAACATGTCCTTGGCCTACTTGTGCATTTGCATTGGTTTTTAAGGCTTATATAAGTGCTAAACACAAGTTATCCAAACATACAATTTAACTCTCTGGCTTGTGGCTAAAAAAGAACTGTAAGTAGAACCATATGGAAGGACAGTGATGGTTTTAAAGAGTTGGAGTGTCTTCACTGGGGCCGTAATCCTGCAATGCAACAAGAAGCTTTGTTTCCTTGATGATTTGTGTTACTATTTCCTGTGTGAAACTTTCACTGTGCTTTTGCATTATTTTTGTTTACTTTTGTCTTTGTTGCAGAGCAGAGTAATATGCACTGTCTTCTGCTGTATCAGTTGTCTGACTTAAGCCCTTGAAACCCATCATATCGAGTTTGCCAAATGGGCAAAAGAAGCAAAATAACTGTAGGGCAGGGAGAAGAAAAGATGGATCGTGGAGGATGGAATTGATTAGAAAACCAATGGGCACCACACTGTTTCCCGATTCAGAGAGGGGCATGGATACAGTTTCTGCAGTGCACTTTTCTTTCAGTTTCTGATACCAGTAACAATGCACTTCTTTTTAGCACCCTGGAACTTATAAATTGCAGGACACCATTCTGTGTTTCAGAGAAAAGATGTTTCCTTGGAAAAGTCATTTAGTAATGCAGGTTCAATAGGCAATTTACAATCTAGACGGTCTGCTTGTTTGGAAGCCCCTGAACTCTGGTAGACCTTGCCTTCTGCATGATGTCTTTGTAAATAAAGATTGCACAGCTGGAAAATATCAACATTTTCTTCACATCCAAATAACCAGTGCCATTAAAATACAGGATAAAGTCTTGTTGGTTTAGTAGATAACCATATACATTAAATCTAATAAAGATCAGATTAAATCTAAGATGCATCTGGGCAATGCATCCTAAACATGTGAATGAATATATAATTGTGGCTTCTTTAGCTTCAGCTATGTAAGTAAGAAAGTGGCTTGTTATTAACGTAGTAGTCTTTTACTGAGACTTACCACTTCCACTTAGTAGAGTTATGTTAGTAGAGTATTCAGAAAGGAAATGGGAAGGGAAAAGCTGGATAGTTTACTGGCTGTTAGCTCATAATGTCTGCTTCATATATGATAGATAAATAGGTAGGTTGTAGCAACCAGAAGGTATCTACTTCTAAAACAAAATTGGGGGGTAATGAAACCGCACAGATTATAAGCAGGTCACACACAACAAATGTTTATTGTGAATTGCCCTTAGTGGGATCTAAGCCATTCATTGTCTTTTGCTTTCTTAAAAAATTCAGTGTTTAAGAGCTTAAACCTCATTGCTTTTCTGTATAGGTTACCATATTCTGCTCAAATGGTGATTTTCTCTACATCCTATAATTAATACAATAGGTGAAATGTGAAGATTGAACATTTTATAATGCATTTATAGAAAATAATGTTAGGGATAACAAATGGGAAACAGTCCTTAATAGGTGTTTTTTTCTTTTTGGGTCACACCCAGAAATGCTCAGGGGTTACTCCTGGCTCTGCACTCCAGGAATTATTCCTGGTGGTGCTTTGGGGACTATATGGGATGCCAACGATCAAACCTGGGTCGGCCACAAGAAAGGAAAATGCCCTACCTGCTGGACTGTTGCTCCAGCCTTGATAGTTTTATTTTTTATTGGTCTTTTCCCTGGCTCCTGTATTTGGAGCTCAGAAGTGCAGAGGAGGCCGTAGACTCTGAGAGTCTGAGTTCGGCTGTACTGCTGGAACCTGAGTTTAAAGCAGTCATGGCAAAAGTGTTTGCTTTAAAACAATTATTTTTCCTCTCTTTTCTGACTTCCACCACCTTTATATGACATTTTAAGGCTGTAGAGAGGGTAAGTTGTGTGTTGTTCCAAAATTGCTTTGAATAAAAAAAAATCTATCCCCCAAATTAATTTGAGTCAAAAGAAAAAATGTATCTATCCCAACTAGGACATGGTGCTATGTTTTGACATAAACCATCTAATCTCAGGGAATTTTTTCCTCCTTTTTATTACACAGAAAAAAATACCAGTGAAAACTTGGAGCAATATAAAAAATACACTTCCTAAAAATCTCTGCTTTATTCCATGGGGGAACTACCTTTCTCCTTTTGACATTTCTGGTCTTGTGTTTTCATTCCACCAAAAGGTGGTTCTTAGCTTTTTGTTCTATTCTCAAAGATGGAGGAATGCCAGTAGATTGTGATTTGAAAAAACAACTCTAGGAACTTTATGAACTAATTAAACGTGTTGAAAAATATCTTCATCAAATCACTGAAAAGTAAAATCAAATAGGGCAAATAAGCAGGTGGGAAATGAACAAATACTGATGTGAAAAGTGTTGTTTACATAAACAATTGTACAAAAAAAAGGTGCATAAAGAATAAGCTAAACTGGGGCCGGAGCGATAGCCCAGCAGGTAGGGCATTTGCCTTGCACATGGCCTGGGTTCGATCCCGGCATCCCATGTGGTCCCTCGAGCACTGCCAGGAGTAATTCCTGAGTGCAGAGCCAGGAGAAACCCCTGAGCATTTCCAGGTGTGACCCAAAAAAAAAAAAAGAATAGCTAAAGTAATTCTTTGAAAACATAAATATCTTAAGATATCTAAAAGTTGTCTCTCCTAAGTTCCATGAACTTCAAAGGCTTCTACTTCTTAACTCATCACCTCTCAGTATCTTTGAAAGTAGGATAGAATGAATAATTTTCCTCTCAAGGTGGAATTTAATGGTACCTGTAGATCTTGCTGAGAACTGAACTACATTTCATTTTGCCTTGGTCCAGCAGAGACACTATCACTTCACTTGATCACTTGGCATCCCGTTATTCATCGATTTGCTCAAGCGGACGCCAGTAACATTTCCATTGACCCTACACCTGCCAGTGTAGCCCAACGGCATCTGCTTGCTTCAATGTACTGAAGAGCCTCAAACCATTCGTTCAGTGTCTTGATCGAATAAGTCTGACCATCTTGTAGGTGGGCAGCCATGTGATCTTTTGACGTCCTGTAGAACTATAATTCTCCAAAAATAACAAGCTATTTTCTTGTACTTCCCAGAGCAAACTCAATCACACTAGAAAGTCTCTGTAAGGAATGACTTCAGAGGTATTTTTGAAAGTGAACCAGGAACTTCATGACCGGAAAGGAATACATCTGGTTTAACTACATAAAATAAATGTGTGTCTCTCTTTTCACATCAATTTTGTTGTTTAAAAAACTCCAGCACTCCCATCACATTTGTTGCATGTTAACTGTAAAACTTCTGTTTATGATTAAACAGGAGATTTTTTGTACTTTGGATAAGCGCTTGATAAAGGTAATGGTGTTTGTCGCTAAGAAAGGTAAATATTTTCTTTCTGTCAAGTGAACAGCATTCTAAGGCCAACCAGAAGTTTAAAAAATAAGAAGGGAACTAAGCTCAGCAGGGATTTGTTCTCCATTAGTCATTTTCTTTTTTAATTGGCAGAAAACTGCTGTTCCCAGCCTTCCTTGCAACTAGTCATAGTCACATGACTAATTCTGGCCAATGATAAGGGAAAGGAACATATGCTAGGTCACCTCCAGTTCTGAACCCTCTATTTCCTAAAAATCTTCTGCCTGTTTTGTGTTTAATCACCTGCCAGAACAAAGTGGAACTAGGAGCAACTGAATTTACATTTCTAGATCCTAATATAAAAATATCTCCAGATAACCTGGAAGGATTTTGGTGGGAGAAACAAATAAACCTGTGTTGTGCTGGCTCACCAAATTCTTGAAGTTTATTTGTTATAGCAATGGTTCTTTTGTTGACTCGTACAAAATAATTGTCCATGACCATGTGGAATAGGCTTATAGTAGTGCAGTGGACCGTATAACAAGATGGCCCTCATATCCTCTGCTACCTTGGAATTTTTCAGCTGCAATTAAGATTATTATCAGTTGATATAAATATTATCTGTCTGCATCTAACCTAATCACAAGAACCCTGTAAAACAGGAGAATTTTCTATTCCTGCTAGCAGGAGAGGACATATATAGTACAAAAAGTAATTCACACTGAATGGAAGAAGATAAGATGGGAAGGATCTAAGAATGGTGTGTGGGTGCTGAGGAGTACCTGTCCAATATATGACTAGATAATGGAACTCAGTATAGGGCCACAAAGTATTAATGTTGTAACAATTTTTAGGGAACATGAAAGAGGATCATTCCCTATATGAGATCTTTCCTTAGATTCAATATGGGCGAATCCAGCTGCCACACTGATGTCGGCCATATGAAATTCTCAGTAAAACTCAATTGAAAAGTGCCAGGATACTAGTCCATGGCAATGGGGAGATGATATATCTAGTGTTAAGCCTCAAATTTGTTACAATTTGTTCTCTAATAAAATAAAATAAACCCAGAGGGTTGAAAGGTACTTGTCTTTAAGATAAGTGACACAATAAAGATTGGTCTTATTTTGATCAACATTCAAGTCATTGACTCTAGGGAGCATGGCATGCTGTGGGAAATGGTGTAATGATGACGTTGACAGTGGGATGGTTTCTTGTGCTGGAGTTCTAGGTTGAACCAGGCTCTAGCAAGATCTAGAAAGGAGCTTCCAGTTTCTGTGCTTAAATTATATTAAACCTTATTGGCAAGCATTGAAGTATAGTTTTAGGTTTAATCAGCTATGCTGGTAGTTTCAAGGTATTTATTCATAATCTTCAGAATTTTCTTAGAAGAGTGAGAATAAGGTTGAGTTGAAATTGTCTTGGTTTTTTGATCTCTGCCTTAATCAGAGCAGTACTAAATTTAGGCTTTTCTATTTGAGGCTCTATCTAAAGTTCATTTGGAAAATCTCTTCCCTGCTAGAACTGTTTAAAAACCCAGTTTAGAAAACTATCTATCTTCATGAAAACATGGCGGTGTATTACATATAAGGCAGCAAGACAAATCCTAGAACTAAGATGATATGGCTAAGAACATAAACTGGTCAGCAGGTGGGTTCCCATTAGTTCCAGATCTAGACTGATCTGAATTTGAAGGCAACCTATACTGGGCAAGGTTGGGGCTAGATTCAAGACTTGATTGTCCTTGTTTGATTTTAAAAATTGCCTATGCAACCCTCAGAAAGACCCATAATAGGTAAAAATATAAATGTATAAAAGCATAATATACGTTAATATGACCATAACTGGCTCAGTTTGTGTTGCTTCAAGTCTTTGTTACAAACAATTTATTAAATACCTGTGAGTGCCAAAAATTTGCCTTGAGAATTGAAGAATCAGGAATAAGAACAAGGCAGTCAGTGCAGAGGCTGTTGAGATGGGGGTGGGAATGGGGAAACAAGAAAATAAGGAATTGCATCAGGTCTGGTGCAAGCGGGTTTACTGTTCCAAGTGTGGTAATTCAATGGAAAAGTTGTATAATCTCTAGCTTGACACAGTACCAGCACTGAGAATGATACTCTAGAGTGATATGAAATGAAGACTGCAGTAACTGAAAGCCCAGGCCTTGATTTTAAACTCACTTAATGAGCTCTTTAGCATAACCAAGTATAGAGAGGAACTTTTATTCTCCTCAATCTTGGGAGGCCCTAATTGTACCCTATTTAGTTGCCATTAAAATTGTTAACATAATTCACTTCTAATTGTAGTTGCAATGGCACTTCTACTGTGAGTTACTCTCCTGGGTGATTTTGTGGAGAGCGAACTTGTTAAATCATTGCTGGGTGTGCGAGCATAATCACTATGCTTTGGCTCACCCTTCACCTCCAGGGGGACACTCGGATGGTCCCTCAGGCTACTGGCTGTGTTACTTTCTTGAGATACTTTGCAGTAAGGAAAACAAGGGGGGAGATAAAATGTGTAGAATTGGTCAGATATTTTACCCAGTAATAAATAAACATTATTTATTTTATCGGCAGAGCCTCTCCCAGCAGAGCCCCTCGCAACAAGCCAGGGCGACCCCCCCACTCCATGAGGGCCTCCATTTTCCACATCCGGACTTCTCTCTCGTCAGACCTCCACCCAGCAGACCAGCCTATCAGCGCCAGGCTCATCGAGTTCCACCCTGCAGCAGTCTTTCTTAAATCCGGCTCAGGTACTGCCGGTCCAGAGCCTACCGCAGACATGGGGCAGAGCTGCTACTGGCTCTCCCTGTGACCAGCCACTCACGAGGCGCCCGGGAGGGATGGTGGGTTCTAGTCCTGGCCCACCATCCCAGCAGAGCCTCGCAACAAGCCAGACGACCCCACTCCATGAGGGCCTCCATTTTCCACATCCGGACTTCTCTCGTACAGACCTCCACCCAGCAGACCAGCCTATCAGTGCCCGGCTCGCTTGCGGCCTTGTGTTCATCAATAAATGCTGGACTTAGAGATGCCTACAATGAGTATGCTACCTGCACGGCAGAGCCCTGGCAAGCTACCTGTGTTGTATTTGATATGCCAAATACCAGTAACAATTATAGACCTCATTCGGAATGGATTGAGTCTCTTTATGTTCCTGGAGCAAGCAGATGCCTTGGGCTCTACTAGCATGAGACAGGACATATGGAGATGTTACTGGGGCCCGCTCGAGCAAATCGATGATGAACAGGAAGACAGTGAATAAATAAACATTAAAAAAGCTGCACTGATAAAATATGTCCATGTGGAAGCATCTTTATGGTTTTTCTCTTTTGATAATCTTAAAATCCAGGTCTTGGTTAAGAAAGCTATTTTCATCTTGATATGTGTCCATGTGGGCAGTGATTGAGAATTCTACCTCAGGCCTTAATTCTGGACTCCATTCAGGGTCCCTGGCTATACTGCTCTAGTTACCTATTTCCACATAGCATGCTACATCAACACTTATTTAAGTGTTTTTTTTTTTGCTTTTTGGGTCACACCCAGCAACACTCAGGGGTTACTCCTGGCTCTGCATTCAGGAATTACTCCTGGCGGTGCTCGGGGACCATATGGGATGCCGGGGATCAAACCCAGGCCGGCACAGGGCCGCTGCGTGCAAGGCAACGCCCTACCCGCTGGGCTATCGCTCCAGCCCCTACCTCAACACTTAATGTCTTAAGTATTGATATAATCTCTTCTGACTCTGATTTGACTAGCTCAGGGATCTCCCATGGGGTCACATATCATTTGTGAGGTAAGCTAAAGCCATAGGTGAACTTGACTGTGTGAGTCACCCAGATAACTTCTATGTTGAGCTGGAATTGACTGCTCTTGGATTCAGCTGAACTGTTGCTTGTTCTCTCTCCAGCATGGTGGACTCAGGGTATTTATCCTTCATAATTGTAGCTCAGAACTTCCAGGAAGATGGAGTTTTCTTTGATCAGACCTCAGATAACATACAGCATGACTTTCTGTCTATAGTCTACTAAGCAGAGGGCTAGTTCAGCTTTTTAGAAGAGCCCGATGTTCCAGTGGCATAGACATGGAAGATGTGAATCATTGGGAGGAAACATAAGTAATGCTTTGCATGGAATCAAAGAAGAATTCAGAGATTATCAGTTGCCCAAATCTTGTTATCTTGTTATGGCCAGTAAGCTGACCATAAAGACCGTTTGGTATAAAGTTAATGGCCTTAATGGATCAGATTGAATTTTATTTCCATGGTCATGGTTTTTTACTGTCTCTGGCTGAATGTTTTGTTTCTGCTGAAAAAAAGGCAATTTGGTCTAAACTGGAAAATTTACCCTTACTTTCTTGAGCAATTTTCTCAGTGACAATACAATTCACATTTTGTTATTTAAAATAAAAACGTAGTGAGAGAATCATGATTTCTCAGCAGTACATGACTCAATACAGATAGGCACTGTTATTTTGTTAGCCAGAAAATATTAGGAAAGTAGGTAGCATGTAGTAAAGAACATTTAGAAGCACCCCCCCAAGAGTTGCTTTGGAAAGAAAAAGACACTTTTTCTACATCCTGTCCTTGAGGAACAGCATGTTTCTGAAAGTCCAACTTAGAAACAAAGTTTATATATCCAGTATTCTAAAACTTAGACTAAAGGTTGCATGAAATAGAGTAAGGTTAAAAATGTAGTTGATAAAGAAACACAGCATATATGATAGAATAAAGAGTGTAAGAAGTTGCTAAGAAATACAGTGCAGTTTCTGTAGGTTCTATGGCATCTTTTGACTTTACAGAACTATTCTTTTAAATTCTGATTTTAAAAAATAATTTTATTTTAAGGACCGTGATTTATAAAGTAATTGGTCATTGAATTTTAGACATATAATATTTTAATGCCGAACCTACCAGCAGTGTTAACTACCCTCCACCAGTGTCCCATATATCTCTCCCCTAGCACTAGCCCTGCCACCTTAACACACTCATTACAAACTTCTGGTGGTTGCATGTTTTCAGTGTTGTTGAGTCTCTGTTTTGGATATGTTGCTATACCATTCTCCTATATAATAGTATAACTGAAGCTCAGAACCCTTTTTTGTCTGTTGCTTCCCTTTCCCTCTTCTTCTGTCCCCCTCTCCTTGATTACTTTCCTTATCACATATCTGTGGTATATAAAATAGCTGGATGAGAAAATGTAGTTAGTAAAGGGGGATGCCCCAGATCATTCTTGATGTACAGAAGTTTAAGTTCTGGACTAGAAATAACTTGTTGGATGTTTTCTTTCCGGTAATTGTTATTTCTGGCATTCAATATACATTAGGACTGTCCCCTCAGTCTTCATTTATAATCCAGTTTAGGTTTGATACATAGACAATTTGCTAGTTAAAAATTGCTACCTCTAAGGAAAATAACATAGTACCACAATGGCATTCCATTTGATGACTGTTGATGGGTAGCTCCTCTCCAAATTTCTCAGCCTCTGGAATATCCAGTTCACGGAAACAAAGCAACAAAACAACAAATCAAAGGACAGGCCAGGCTATGTATGATTGGTGATGGTTATGGTTGGCTGATATATTTGTAAGCCTATCTTCAGCTTCAAGTGTCTCTGTCTGTGTTTGCTGATATGGTGATATATGGGCTAGAACGTTTCTGCTCTAAGTGTAGTATGAATCAGTAACTCCAAACACGTAAAGATACAATGATTTCTTTAAAACATCTGGAAGCTTGAAAAACAGCAGAATTATATAGTCTTCCTGATCAGAGATTCAGAGCCTATATTTTAATAATATTCTCAGGTAATTGGTATATATGCTAATATTTTTTAAACACATTTTATTTAGAGTACCCATTAAATACATTAATCATATGACTAGCTCTTAGATTTATTTTTCTTTACATGCAGAAAGTTAAAAATGTACTCAAATATAATTAAAAACTGTATAAAATTTAAAAATTTAAAGATAGCATATAAGAAAATATCGACACTTTAAATTATGATGGGAATTATTTAACATTATGCAATTCAGCATTTTGCTACTGAGTTTTGTTCTTTTTTTACACAGATCTGAAAACTGTTGCTTCTCCCATGTTACACCTAGAAAAGTCAGATATCTACAGCACTGCATTTGGCAGTGCCCATCTGTACTGCCAGGAGTAATTCCTGAGGGCAGAGTCAGGAGTAACCCCGAGCATCACCAGGTGTGACCCAAAAGCAATCAATCAACCAATCAATCAATCAATTAATAAGAGAATCATAGATCAGACTTGCATCCCTCTGTTCTTAGATGAATTATTGTGCATGGGTATGTGTATATCGCGAGGTGAGCTGTCAAGGAAATGGGATCAAGGATAGAACATGGAATTGATGTAGACTACTGTTTCTCAACCCCTTTTCAACCATGGTCCTTCTGACCTTGTTTCTTCCTGTGATCTCTCTCTCCTACTAGTTTCCATGCTTGGCTCCCATTTAAGCTATTTTCACCCATGGCCTTCCTGGAATATCCTAGAACCAACAAGCAATTCCATGACATTCAATCAGAAATGTTAATCCTAGACATTAGACCTATAATACAAAACAGGCCTCTGTTGGATCTATCTAGTTATACATGTATATTTGTATTTACTTTATCTTAAAATTTTTATGGTATCATTCTAGTGCACTAGTGACAGTGTTGTGCAGACTCGGTGCTAGGTGCTTGGTAATTTATTAAAATATTATTTTTCATGAATTTTGTCTCTATTGATAAATATGTCAACTATTATAAATTCTAACAGGGACTGTGAAGCAATAAACAATATGCTGTGAAAGAACAGATGGGTGAAAAAGTAAAGATGTCACTCTAGGAGGTGATATTTGGACTGGCACTTCAAACTTGTTAGGAGACTACCTAGGCCTTGAATGTATGGGAAATAGAGATGTTGTAGACTTTTAATAAGGAACATATGAAAGGAATGGTTCACTTGAGGAAGCAAACTGGCAAACAATGGTATGTTTATAAAAGGTATGGTTATAAAAGAATAAAATGATATGAAATAATGCTCTAGAAGAGGCGAAGTCAGTTCCCATTGGGTTTTGCTATATGTTTTTTAGATATGATAGGAAAGCAGAAAGGATATTTAAGGGTAGAATAAATGCATCTAATTAGGTACATTAAAATAAATTAGTGTCAACACAGAAAAATGCGTTTAATCAGTGGCTCTAATTTTTCCATTGAAAAGTTTGAGTGAGACAAAAGCAAACAGTAGTTAGAGGGTCAGTGTAGAAATTTCAAATAAATGTGATTGCCTATATAAAGCCAGGCTCAATGGACAAATGTTGAAATATTTGCTATATCTTTTGTAGATAGAATCAGCAGTATTGTGATGTATTGTGTTTTCTAAAGAGAGGTAAAGAGTAGGAGAACACTAAGATTTTTGGATAAGGTACTAGATGAGTAAAGAAACTTACTTCATCCCTTCCTCCCTTTCTTTTTTTTCTTCTTATATTTTTCTTTCTCCAGGTATTGTGCTCTGTATTTATTCCTGTCTCTGTGCTCAGGAATCTGTGCATATGGTTCCTGATCTCACTCCCACTGGGAGTGGAGCTTTTTATGCCCAAGTTTCACTGCATAAGGAACTTTATGCAGTTTTGCGGATAGAACCTGGGTTGGATGTGTACAAAAGTTAGCACCTTGCCAATGTACTACATTTGTCACTTCCTCCAAAACTAGAGTGTAGGGTAAAAAATAAATTAGTTTATGCAATTAAACATGAGAATTAATTGCCAAGGGTTTTTATTTTGAGATGTAGGTGAGTTACTCTTTTTGATCTTCAAGCGATTATTTGTTTATGTGGTTTTGGAATACAAAGAAATTTTGGTACCAAGTTAACTGGCATACTCTACATAATCCATTTTAACTGTCTTTCCTGTGCTTTCCTCTTTACTGGACTAACCATTTGAAGACAGACTGTATTTTAAACATCTAATACAGTGATCTTTTTTTGTTGAATAAAATGAACAACAAGAGTAATAATTATAGGTGAGTATTTATTGTGCATTTAAGATATCTGGCTTTTATTTGAGCACATTATGTGTATGTTTCCTTTATTCCTCTCCTCCGCCTTGTCTTCTCAGATTGGAATCATCATTCACTCAGGATAACTGTGAGGAACTGAGACAGAATATTTTCTAATTTGCTTTTTTTATCCTCAGAGCAAGTCATGATTAGACTCAGACAGTCTGACTCTAGAGTTTGTAACTTTTATCTGATTCTCTTAAATTTTATTCTTTAACTGAATGTTTTGTAGCTGAGGCTTAAACACAGGCCAGTCGTTTTACCCACCAGATACAACCTGACACCTTTTGCTTATTTCTTTTACCTGGCAACATTTAGCGGAGAGTAGACTATTATGACCAACTTACTTGCAAGGTGTAGTATGAAAAAATAATGCCTAGTGAATTTCTAGCCAGCCCTAGAAATTTCTCTCTTTATAGACTTCATATTCAGTTAACTTTTATTCCAGTTGATTTTTTGCATTGGAGATAGCATGTGGTCAACTGCCAACTATGAGCAAGAAATTGTGAACCTGTTTGGGTCAAGTAAACAAAAGTTAATATTATTTAGTTTTAAATAGTAAACTACTGGTTAGAGAAAAGTGGTTTGAGTGGCATAGTTTTCTGGAACTATTACATGTAGTTGGAAGGATAGAAAAATCAACATAAAAGGAAAGGTTAGCCAAGGTTGCTTCCCTAAACTGAAAGATTAGTAAAAATGAATTCCTAGATTTTCCCTTAAAAAAAAATAGGAAGCATATAATATTATTTCTGAATAGACTAATCAGCATTTAGTGGATTCTTTACTCCTTATGTGTATTTGTTACAAAACACTCATCTTTTTGAGGAGAAAGTTGTTCTTTTTTAATAAGTATTTTATTATACCACCGTGAAATATACAGTTACAAAGATGTTCCTATTTGGGTCTTGGTCATACATTGTTCCAGCAACCATCCCTCCACCAGTGCCCATCTCACACACCAATGTCCCCGGTTCTCTCACCCTACCCAGCCCGTCTCCATGGCTGGTTCTATATTTCGTTGAGAAAGTTGTTCTTCCTTTTTTAGTATTAGGTATCAGAAAGACCTTCATCCTCTAGACAGACCATTCCCTAGAGTATGTTGAAGGAGGCAGCCAGAGAGAAGAAAGTGTGACTTTTCACAGTCTGCTGACCTCTGTGCGACCCAGACTAAGGTCCTGGAAAGGCCTGTCTTATGGAGCCACCAGTTCGGCTAGTGACTCATCAGAGGCCAGGAAAACATAAGTAACTCCAACTCACTGATAGCAGCAGATGAATGTGAATCTCTGTTTACTCATTAGCCTTGACCTGGTTAGTCTCTACAGAAGTAGAACAGTATCCACTTGTTCATTTTCTGGCCACAGATTTTGCTTCGCATGTGTTATGACAAATGATGTGTCATTGAGGTAATATGTGTTTAATGTTTTTAATTTCCCTAAAATGACTAAATGGCAGAAGCCCCACCTACACACATGCACACTAAGTACTCGCGCCATATTGTGATATACATTCTATAGTGTTCTAAATATCTTGCCCTTGACTTTCCACAAAATTGGTCTTTGTAAGAAGAAAAAATGAACTATTCTCTATTTAGAGATACTAGGAAAATGTCTTGTAGCAAAAAGGAAAAAAATCTCATAGCAATATATCAGCTTCTGATGTGAAACAATGCAACAAAACTGGCCCTGCTTCCTCAAATTCAGCCAGTAAGTGGGGACAGTGGCCAGAATCCTCCAGGCCAGGGATTACAGAAAGTAACTTGAGTCTAGCACAAACCAGCTTTGAATGAGCCGTGAAATAAGGGTGAAGCACTCTCTTGGGTTGTAGTTTCTCCCAGCCTTAAAGTTAAGTGCCCTCCAAAATAAATTGTTGGGCTCTCTTTGGTCCTGAACTTTATAAAGGATATCCGTGTCTTTGCCATCAGAACATCACCTCTAGACTGAGTGCAATTCTAGAAAGAGGTGGACAATGGGGAAGAAGTATGTGTGGGGTAGTTGTGGGGTCCGCGGCGAGGCGGAAGTCAGGGAAGGAAGAGACTGCATAAACTGAGGACTTCTCCTGTCCCACACCTTTCCAACACCCAGTTACAAAAGGACTCTTAGTAGTAAAAGCAATATGTTACTGTTTTTAGAAACAGAATGTGGAAATTTTCTTTATGCTCTTACCACTAAAGATACGGTCTGGAGTAGGATCTAGTCACATGCAAAACCTAGACCTAGAATCCTTTGTAGTCACCTCATCTGCAGTTGTGTATATTCCACACACAGAGTAGAGATATGCGTCAGATCCACTCTGAAGTCTTCGGACCAACAAAGTTGGCGAGAAGTCTTCGAAACCAAGTGAAGAATTGAATTTATGAGCCGTCCATTTTCACTCCTTTTTTTCTTGCCATCCTCCTGGAGGCCATGTGTGGAAATAGGAATGCAATGCATGTGATATGCTTAGGGTCTGGGCTCCTAACTTGTTGGGGGTTCAGCGAGGGTTCCCAACAGATATTGGAGTTTGGAAAGTTCTCCTGGTGTGTACTATGACTTGACCACCATCTCCCCCTGACCCATGGACCAAGGAACAGGACCACAGGCTTCTTTTTTTAAAAAATATTTTTGTGTATTATATCACCGTGATGCCATACAATTACAAAAATATTCAGGATTGGCTTTCAGTCATATGATGTTCCAACACTCATCCCTCCACTAGTGCCCATTTTCCACCACAAATGTCCTAACTCCTCCCTCCTCCCTCAGCCTACCTGTATAACTGGGCCTTTCTCTCTCTCTCTCTCACACACTCTATTTCTACTTCTCTTTCTTTTCCTCTCTCTTACATATCGTGGCTTGCAATATATACATTTAGGGGTTAACAGTATATCCCTTTGCCTACAGTCAATGCTCAGTTCTACTCTGGCCTTACATTTTCAACAATTAGTATAACACTGGTATATTTTATATCCACAAATGAATGCAGTCATTTTGTATCTGTCCTTTTCCCTCTGACTAATTTCACTCCAGCATGATAATCTACATGTCCATCCATTTGTTGGAAATTTCAGGACTTTGTTGTTTCCTGACAGCTGATAGTTTTTCCATTTTGTTGATGTACCATAGATTATTTATCCAGTCTTCTGTTCTCAGGCACTCAGGTTGTTTGATATTCTGGGTATTGTTAATGGTAAAACATAATATATAAAAGTTCAGATAGTGTTCTGCTGTGTGTTTTTGGGTCTCAAGGATATATTCCCAGAATTAGGTATTTGCTGGGTCAAATGGGAGCTCAATATCAAGTTTTTGGAGGAATGTTAGTATTGTTTTCCCAGCCCAGTTGGACCAGTCGACATTCCACCAACAGGACCTAGGTGTCTTGGTAGTCAGTGGCAGTTTAATTCAAGTCAAGTCTGCTAGACACAAAGGAAGGATTCAGGGGGATCACAGAGGTGATGAACTTTGATCCTAAAAAATGATTGGGTGTAAAGCCCCTTCCTTTTGAGGAGAGTCTCCTGGAGAACCTCCCACCAAGGATGGAATTTATTTATTACATTTACTGTAATATTTCAAGTCATTTTGTATAAACACAGAAATATTTATTTAGACCCTGGATATAAATAAATGGTCTCTTAGGACTCATGGTAAAAAGGTGTTTTTTGCCCCGACATCGCAGCTATATATTCCAGGCGACAGATTCTTAAACCACGTTAGTTTTCCCTAAAGCAATTAGGTTTCTAAACCCAATCAGTTGCTTATCTATGACAAGAGCTTTTTCATGACTGTTCTCTTAACTTATGTTTCTTATGGTTCTAAGCCTATTCCATGTCAAGGCCAGTGTGGCCTACTTAGCAAACTTGCCCTGGGTCCATCAAGTCTCTTGAGAGGCATCGCTTCTTTGGGGATGTAGGAACTCAAATCAATCAAAAAGGGCTTAAATCTAAGGTTTAAGTCAGGCAACATGAGGGATGTACAAAGTAAATGTTTCAGAGTTAATTAACTCCTATATTAAATGCATAGGCTTAACTGTCTTGTATTATGCACAAGGACATTGCTCTAACATAAGAATATGTAAAGGCATAAAGGAAAGGAAAAACAACATTTCACTTACAATACAAAGCCCAAGGTTATTTGAAGGATAACAGCAGAGTCATACTGGGGTTTGGAGCCTGATACTACTTCAGACGGGGAGAAGAGAACTGTGAACAAAAGGAAGGAGATGAGCCTCTATTATCACAGTTCTCAAATTTATTTGGAAAGAAAGTTGCACAGACCAGAGAGGAACATAGTTCCAGAAACGCCTGTAAGTTTTCTTAGCCATTTTCTTCAGAGTATTTTATTTTATTTTATGTCATTTATTTGTCTATCTACCTATTTATTTATTTATTTATTTATTTATTTATTTATTTGGGGCAGAAATAAAGGCAGATTTATTTCATTGAGATGGGCCCAGGGAATGTGATGGGTCAGAATTTACTCTACCCATTCAACTTGTGGTTCAAAAACTTGTTTTTATACTCTAATACTACATTCCAAGAGTCTCTTAGATCACACAATATTTTTATTTATTTATTTTTTTTTGCTTTTTGGGTCCCACCAGCGGAATGCTCAGGGGTTCTCCTGGCTCTGCACTCAGGAATTACACTCCTGGCGGTGCTCGAGGGGACCATATAGGATACGGGAATCAGACACTGAGCCGGCATAGAGCCGACGCGTGCAAAGGCAAACACCCTACCGCTGGGCTATACATCCCGGCCCCAGATATCACAATATTAACTACAGTTTTCCATATGTTTGAAACAAGATCTGGTTTAAGACACACATCAAAGGTTCCTTCAGTTGGAGCCATACTCACACAGGAGCAAATTATCTCTTCCATAGAACAAGGTCACGGCATGATTTCCGAGGCCTTATCAGACTCTTGGTTGTGAATTCCAGAGCCTGCCAGGGGAGTTATAGCATGTTTAGGAATTTGTGATCTTCAGAATATTTAAAAACCAATTTTTTACTGCCGCTTACTCTTTGATTTACAAAGTGCAATATTTTACACAGTACAGTTGTTGGAAGCATTCATCATTCAACATCAATCCCACCACAGTGTACTTCCACCACCACCCAAGACCCCCAATTTCACTCCCCATGCCTTCTTCAGAATATTTTTATTTTTATTTTTTCCCAGCTAGAATATTTTAGATGGCATTTTTAATCCAGCTGTCATCAATTTATATATTCTCTCTGATCCTAGGGCATCTGGGAAGAGTGAAGCACAGATAAAAGGAACACAACAAGTTGTAAGTTTGTAACACACAGCCCACCACTCAGTATCCCAGCAGCTGGGTCTGAAGACTCATCTTCCTGGCTTGGGACTGGCCACTTTACTTCTTAGGTTTCCTCGCCTATATCTGTCAGAATAGATTTTTTTTATTATGACTTTAAAATATTTATGATTTTAAATATTTGGCTTGCAGTCAAGAAGGTAAGCAAACCTGGTGAATGTGTATCCAAGTCTGGGGTCTGCAATTTTCCCCCTATTGTGCACGTTGGACTGTGGTGTCACAGGAGGCATACATCTTCCATATGCAGAAGGGTGTATAAATAGCAAGCTTTATTAGGGAGGCTAGAACTTAAATAGCTGAACTAGAAGATGTTTGATAATGCTATTTTTAAGCTTTATATCTGTGCAGAGCAACATCTTAGTTTATGCACACAATGTGTTAACCAAGTTCTTTTAGGCAGTGGTTGGTTTGTTTTAGGAGAACAAAGGGTAATTAACAAAGCCTTAAAACACTGGTGGACAAAAGCAGAAAGCAGACAAGAATCAGTGTTGAAATAAGATAATATCTTTATGAAACTTCATCTGAGAAGTCTCTTACATACACTGTGAAAAATAGGAGAAAAAATCTTACATGCTTGCGTGCCCGTGGCGAAAGTCTAATAGACATTTTTATTGTCCAAGGCTATTCAGTTGTCAGCCCTAGAAATTTATCATTCATGAACTTCCTA